>JAWWEV010000172.1:4725272-4758126 GCA_035583235.1 Hafferia zeledoni | reverse complement strand
TTGTAGTTTTCTCTTGATTTTCTCTTTTCTGTATAAATACATGTAGTTAGTTTTAAGCATAAACCTAGGTTTTAGAGTTTTTTTTCTCTCCCTCTGCTTTCTCCTTTAGCTAGTTTGGGGGGGGGGGGCAGGAGCCCTTTTCACTCTGTCTCGGACAGTTGGCGTTTTACCAGCTCAACCCAAAACATGTACTTATGGCATATGGAACTGAAACTCTTGCTAGAGTTTGCTCCTATCATGAAGCATTCCTAACTCTTAGGGAATTCTGTTCTCTGCACAAAGGTAACAGCATTGAGCCCTAATGCAAAGTATAGTTGAGAAAAACCCTTCTACAATCTGAAGGTGTTGTCTTTCTGATGCATCTGAAATTCATTTGTCTGGGAACAAGGTCACTTATCATCCTGGTCTTCTATGAAGTCAAGCAATATACTATTGACAAACCAAAGGCCAACATTCAGATCCAGAGCAAACATATATTTATTCATGGTCGTATCTCTTATCTTGACTTGCATTTCTATTTTTAACTTGTGGTTTAGTAAGGAGGAATTGATTACTTGAAACTTTTCTTCTAGTCTGTGTATCCCCTGCATACTTTGCAGCATAATGAGCTGCATACAGCTCACACAGGAGGATGCAGAGACAGGCAGACAAGCACCTTGCACGGGGCCAGACGAGGTGTCAAGAAAGGCTGACAAAATAGGTGAAAACAACGGGTCCCTGTGAGAAGCACGAGCAAAGTCTGAGGAACTTCTGGGCAGTTTACTGTGGAATTTGGAACACGGTCACTAGAGATGGGTTGAAAAGCATTTTTTCAGTACTCCATAAATAGAAAGGATGAAGGAACCGAGTGTTTATTTTCAGGGACAATGCATGTATGGCCAACTGATGTGTGAGCCAAGAAGTTTCCAGCAGAAGCTGCAGTCCTTTAAAATGTTTCAGTTTCCAGGACTCACTATCTGGCATCTCTCATCAATGTGAAAATTGCTCATGAATAATGTGGTGGACACAACAGGGACAGCACACATCACATGGAGAAAAAGCAACCGGCAGCTGTACCAGACAGGTGAATTTGGTACTTTGTGAAATACAGACTTGTCTACTGAATGTGCCAGTTAGAAAAAACAACAAAGCCCAGTCATGTCAATAGCTCTATTATACATTATAAAGTCTCCTCCTTGCTCATTCTGGCTCAGCCTCAGACCCAAAAAGGCTGAGAATCTGAATATAGAAATCACTTACTATTGCTGTGACAGAAAAGAATTAAAAAATTCATAAATCTCCTCAAGTTATCTCTAAGTTAATGATGATGCCTTTAAGAACTTCTGAGCAATCAATAAAAAGAAAATTATAATTATTGCTATTGATTGGTCTGTTTTGCTCTCATCCCTTAGAATGAAAAAGTGAAACCAAATGAAAAGGTTCTTTCTTTACCTCCTAATCTCAGTTACACATACAGTCACAAATGTACCTTTCCTAAATAGCAGCAGAAAAAAACCTCACATGTTTTGATTTTAAAATGTACTGGGCTTCATTCAGATGGAAATTTGATTTCCATAGTTTACCCCTCTGAGAGCTGGAGCTGTTTCTATACCTCAGCCACGATGCTGGCTAATTACAATTTGCAAGCCACACATTTTTCCAGAGTGCTCCCATGGCTAATGCTGAATTTTGGCCGCATTTTCCTCTGCTTCTTCAGTGTAATCCTGTATGTGGATGATATTATGTTGGGGAAAGTGTCACCACTAACTTACTGTCAGTGCAGCCGGGATGCAGCAGAGACTGGAGGATAGATAAGGGCACTCTGACTGCAGGCAGCTTAGTGCTGCCAAATGCCAGATCCATGAGGGTGTCCTGGGTGTGATTTAGTTCCTAATGTATGTGGGGTGATGAGGCAATTTTTTCTGCTATTGTTTTGCTGTTCTTCATCGCTATTATTCATTCCATTCACTGGCACAACTGTGGTTTCGGCAGCCACACGCTCTTCACGTGTTTATAATGGCTTTTTCTGTCAGGGGGTTGACATTTAGGATGAATGGTTGGGTTTGCTCTTGCCTTTGGAGTAAGGCTTTATTCATTACTGTTCTGCAGTAATGTATATGGACATGCTCCACTTCCCAACAAACCTGGAAGGACCTCTCCACTTTCCTGCTAAAATTTAGGTCTGCTTTGACCCTGACCTTCACCCTCTCGTAGGCTGCCTGCTCTTGAAAACTTGGAGAGGGTTGATACAAGACAGGCTCAGGCTCATAGCAACTCCTGCTGTGGCTGCAAAAAGCTCTTCTCATGCATTATAGCACTTTGGATGGATTTAAAAAATATTGAAATAAAAGGTCATGAGCTAGAAATAGCCGGCAGCCTGCCTGACCAGTGTGATAAGATAAAGCTGTGTACTCCCAACCGTGGAAATGCGACATTAAGCCTAATAGATTTCCAAAATCCAAATTTATCAGCAGTCCTCACTGTTTGTTTCTTCAACATTGGAAAGACACAGTTTCTGTACATATAGTCATAATATCTTCAAAATTTAAATGCATTATTACCTTTCTTCTATAGAAACATGATGGTCACAGTTTTAGCCAGCAGTTTCCCCTCAGCCATCATGGTGTTCCGGGGGAATCTCACATACCTGTTTGTGTGTCTACCACCTGAGAGAAACCTATTGAAGCCTATTCATGCCATGTAAGAACAAGGCTTTTAGTTCCTGTATGTACAAAACCCTTCAGATAAATGCATTTGCTATTTCTATTTAGTGGAATTTAGTTCCCAATTCACTGTTCTAACAGGCACTAATTTTCCTTTTTGTTTACGGTTGTCTCTGCTTTGGTTGCTCCACAGATCTCTGCTTATGTACCCGTAGTAGTAGAAGCATCAATAAAAATAGCAAGGTTTCAGGAATCTATAAGGCCATCAGCTATAGGCTGCTTTTTGATGTAAAACAAAATTCAGCTCAGCTGGTATCAGCTGAGTCTTCATCTCATTTACAGCTGCTACCTGCACAACCTCTTAGGGTGTAATTACCATAATAAGAAAAAAACATCTCCATAATTATATGTGTATAAAGCAAAATGCCTTTCTTGGACCATTCAGCTAGAGCTGCAGGTACAGATATACATGTTCATAGGGAACACAGGGGATTAGGGAGGCACAGAAATAAACAGGAGACAATTGTTGCCCCATATGGTGTGTATTATAGGCAGATGTGTTTTGATCAGGATCAGCCGTGCAGAAGGTAAACCGACTGATTTTTTCTCATTTACACTGAATTAACTTTGATCACAGTGTAGGTTTGTGTGCTTTAAAGCTTCTGCTTGCTTAAAAAATGTGCTGGGGAGATTTGTGTCCTCAGAAGGTCTTCTGAGCCAGAAATGAGCTCTCCCCCTGAGTGGCTGCTCAGGCTGGGGGAGGGTTTCCCATGCAGGGATGGGTTGGGATGGGATAGGGATTTCCTCCACCACAGTCAGCACCGGTGTTTTTATACAGGAGGTGCAGTACTGACAGTTTCTAGTTCTTTATTAAAAAAAAATAAAAAGAAAATCAGATTTCCAGATGGAGTATTTTCAGTGGGAACCACTCTCCTCAGATGCTGATAGTGCAGTACAGCTTCTTCTCACCATCCTAGCAATTTTTTATTTCCATGGAGCCATTTCCATGCTGAGCTTTCAGTTGTACTTTTCTACCTCCTTCTTGCCTGATGACAGTGCGAGCACACTTCCAGATTATAATATAAAATTATACATTTTATTGAAAAATATAATTTAAAAAATAGCATTACTATAGGAGGAAGCATCCAGATCTTAATTCTTTTGCTAGGGAATAATTCAACAGAAAATTTTAAATGTGTATCCCTATTCACAGGTAAAACAAGGTGATTACAGGCAGCCATGCACTATTTCAGGTTTTCTTCCATCTTTCTGTTATCGAAACCAGACTCAGTTTTGCATTCTTAGTTGGTAATTGGCTAACAACTGTAATTTTCATCTTAGGAAGACAGGCTAGAAACCAGTATTCAGAAAAACTCTGCAATATGACAATTGATCAATTCTTCATTAGACTTGATATGTCGGGTTTACCACAGTCATTTCATTTGTAATTTGAGCTAAGAAAAAACAATTGGCAAAAATCTAGTCAAGCAATTTCAGATTGGAAAGCCATAACACAAATTAGTGCACAAAGAAACAGCAGGCAATCAATTTATCATTTGCTACTTTATTCTTTAGCAATTTGCAGTCATTGCTGAGTTGCTTTTGAAACTTGTAAAATTTGATTATGTGAAACCTGGTGAATGTCAGGCTTTGGTTACTTCTGTGTTGCATTTTATGAGTTGTTTTATGATAAAAGAACATGACCTCAAGCTGTGCCAAGGGAGGTTAAGGTCTGACATCAGGAAAAATTTATTCACTGAAAGGGTTTTTAAGCATTGGAATGGACTACCCAGGGAGGTGGTGGAGTCACCATAGCAGGAGGTTTTCAAGAATTGACTGACCACGGTCTAGCTGACAAGATGGTGATTATTCAAAGGTTGGACTTGATCTTGGAGATCTTTTCCAACCTTAATGATTCTGTGATTCTGTAATTCTATTCTAGGAGTTGTTTAAAGAACAGGAGGTTTGGTAGATAGATTGGTAGATCTGCCTGGCATCTACCAATATCCTGCACAAGCACACCAACAGCTACAACTTACTATGGAAGCTCTGGCAGTTCTAGTTCTGGGGTTTTTTTCTGCTATTAAACGAGTTCAGAGAATGTTTAGTTACCACTAAAACTTCAAATGCCACTTTAAAAGATACCCTGTGGACCTACATCTCCAAATAGTGCATGAGTCAGCTGAGGTCCCGTGTGCAAGAGTGACTATTGCCTCTCCTACAGTACCCACTGTGTGGGTGGAATAGAACAGAAATGCAGTGATGTTTTTAACCCTGTGCTTCCAAGAGTATGCCACAACATGTCATTAATAAAAAGGAGTTTGCCTGTGATGGACTGAGAAGTGCTGGTGCCACAAGCTGCTGTGCAGCCCCTACACATGTTCACATTTATTCAGAGGTGACCTCAAGAACATTTTGTCTTTTTTTATCCCCAAAATATTCATCTGTCTGCATTTGGAAATGAGGACCCCATTCACCTTTTTCAGCCTTGATGTTGAGATGAGTTGTATAAACATTGTTTGCAAGCAGTGGATGTGCTCAGAGAGGCACCGACCGTGTTTGGAGCACAGCCTGCAGAATAGACCCAGCAGAAGAGTAACAAAAAGTATATAAACAGGTGAGAGGAGGGAGGTGTCTTTGGGGCATCTTCTGCTGGGTTTGAGCTTCTTGGGCGAGTTTGGAGCTGGCTGATTCTCCCTGACTTGAAATCAGACTGCCATGTGCTGGGACAGTGGCCTGAGCACTTGGCTATTCCATGGCAGATCCCCTCCCACTGAAACAACACTCTTTTCTAGTTTTGTTAACTATTCACTATAAATAAGAATATGCCAACTTTGTGAGCCGCCAATGCTGTTTCCCTTCCTTTAATTTCTCTTTGTACTGATGCATATTCAATTGTTTTATAAAATGCATGATTTCATCAAGAAAATCTACAGATATGATAGCAAAATGTTCTGCTGCCTCATGATATCCCTGTGGAGTAGAAACCAGGGAACAGGATATTAAAATCTGTTTCTTTGTCCAACCTCAGTTTATTAGCTGAAATGAGATGGAAAATATCTCCTTCTTTTTTTTTTTTTTCTTTTTCTTTTTTTTTTTTTTCTCTCCCCAGCTGTAGGATTTCACAGATGAGATTTCTGAGGTAGGTGATATAGATGCAAAGTCATTGAAGGACAAGGTTTAACTGCCATCCCTGCTCCAGACTCACTGGAGGAATTCAGGCAGCCCCTTGCTCAGCATCCTGATCGTGGTGCTGCTGCCCTCGTGCCTGTCTGGTCCACATGCTGTGCAGCAAAGGAAATTGCTCCTCATGGGCTATCAAAACTGAACTGCTTTGGATAAGGGCATTTACTTGTTTTAGAGATGGGCCAGGTACTTTATTTTGCACTGAAATATGGGTAAATATTTTTAATGGACTTTCATCCCGTGTTATTTAAGACAACCTTTTGGCAGCAACTGCAACTCTCTGCGATGATTTCTCACTTCTCTCAATGATCCTTTTGGGTCCCTTCTAAATCAGGGCATTCTATAAGTCTACTTTTACCCCAAATATACATTCAAACATGGTGTGAAAGAAAAAACAGGGTCCAAATTTACTGGGAAGATTCTAATTCCTCCTCTGTCATGTCACTGTAAAATTGTAGGCTAAAATTAAGTTTTATTTCAACTTCTCTATTAGCTGCTGAAATAAGTGTTTAGTGTAAAGGAAGGCACTCAAAGCTAAGTTATTCCTTACAGAACATGTAGATTCAGCAGCATGGCTCAATATTAATAACAACTGAATGACTAAATCCGTGCAAAGTGGGGTAAAAGTTTGCTCCTAGGGATCCAGCAAACACATTTAAACCACTGAATATCTTAATTCTAAAATAGCCTTCCAGCAGCACCACAGGGCCAGGATACACTTTGGGTTATTTTGCTGTATCTGGAATTTTGAGGCTATTCCAGAGACATGCAGGCACAATGAAAAGCAGAGTTGGACAAACATGTGAAGACTTGAGGTATAGAAGGATTAACAGATGCTAATGTTCTACATTTTTCTGCTGCAATAATATAAGTACAGACAGCACCCAGAGCAAAGCAGAAAGGAAAAGATTGCATGTAGGAGGGACAGAAAGACATGGCTATAATGCTGTGCTGTCATAAATTTTGAAAAAGGCCACTGTAGAACAGATGTTACCAGCACATGGAAAATTTAGTGAGTAGATAATTTGCAATTCATCGGTCCAGTGAGGAAAAGTGACTTGTTCTAAAATGGAATCTTTCCATTTTTCCAGAGAAATAGAATCTCTAAAATCACAAAGAATGATTGATAATATTGACATTCAGACTAAACTCCTCTTCAACCTAAAATTAAATATCTTGGAAACAGGAGGCATCGAGTCATTTCATTTGCAAAGACATTGAAAGGAAAAAATTCAACTTTAAGGAAAATATGCCTCTTTTTCTCTAGGCTAAATAGTTTGTCAGATTCAAAATGAAATGATGGCAGATCTTGCTGATGTGGAGAAAAGTGTCACCAATGCCATTTTAACCCTCTGTTTACCCAAAACATGCTCCTGAGGGTGCTGACAGCACTGGGTTTTCCATGTTTCTACTGCTTTCATTCACATGGACTGCTCTGTGTGATGAGCTCTTACATTTTAATCATTTTATGCTGACTTTGGGACAGCTGAATCCAAAACACAGGTTTCCTACAAGACCTCCATCACAATACAAGGTGGAAGTTACCCAGCCCTGACTGCTCTGGTGTCAGGAAGGTGATACCTGCACACAGTATAAATATACAGAAGAATGAAGTGTGCCTTGGCATGGCACTCATCCCACCCCTGATTAGGCTGGGTAAGGAGCAGAGAGGCTTTCTGGCATGAGCAGTGCTGAAAAGAGGGTCAGCCTACTGTTTTTTGTGATAATCCTTCTTATCTCTAAACTCTTCCTACAGCATCTGCATGGGAGCATGAGGCAAGGAAACTGCTTCACTCTCCTGAGAGTCCTTCTGTGACAGAAATATTTCCCTGTCCTCTACCTCAAGCAAGGCTGTCTAATTCTGATTTATCTGCCATACTGTAATGTTCAGCCACATGAATGAATGACTGCCCTAGATACACTTCCAAAGCGCTCCATATCAATGTCTCCTGCAATATTTTTACATATTTCTTCAACAGCAAGGCATAGTCTTCATTCATCCTGAGACAACTGCCCTTCCTACAATTTTTTACCCTTTTAGGCTGCAGTCTTCTTTACCACAAAGCAAATCTGTGCATGTTGCCAGAAAATCTGACCTGCCATTAAAGTCTCAGTCATCAATATGGATAATACAGGATAGGTCTGACTCACAGTGGCCATCTGAACCACTCAATTTCCGTATTTCTCTCAAACTCATTTCTTGATATTTGCTACTTATTCATTATGACTCCTTGACCACAGAGAGTACATCAAAGTCGAACATTTCTCTTTAATCAGGGACCAAAAAACATTAGCACTCTGATCATAGGATTGCAGCTTTCATATTTTTTTCTCAGACCTATCCTTGGAATGTGTCCCACCATTTAAAATCCTCTTCTAAGTTTGGAAAAATGACCTTTTCTCTTTCAAGGCAAACCTTTTCTCAGGATAGTCCACACACTTCACTGGTATATGCCAAGAATGACATAGATTTTTATACAGATTGAATCTCACTCACAATAGTAATTTGCAGTATTTTCACATTGCCAAAACCCTTTCACAGATTTCTTAGAACAGGAGGTTATTTAGATTGCGATTCCACAAGAAATGGCAGTCCAACTATTCGAAAAAGGCTCTGCAAATAGTCATTAAGCTAAATCTCCTTTCCCACGAGAGAGGGATGTAAAGAACTGAGATGTGATCATATGTGTGTACACATGATATATGAGGAAAAGTCTGTTTTTCAACCTTTTTATAAGACAGCTGTGTATGTATATGTGTATAATAACAAAAATAAAATTTGATGTTTTTCTGCCAGATCAAGCAGGAGTTGGACCTATTAGCAAACAATGTCAAGATTAAAGAGCATAAACAAACCAATTAATCACTTATTCTGGCCCAAGTGAAATTAACACTACAGCTGAGTTAACCCCTCTTACACTCACAGGTGTCTACAAGGCAAAAACCTTGCTAGAAGGAGAAAGAGAGAAATACCCCAGGGAAAACAGACTGTCTGTCCCTGCTGCCCTCTGGTCTTCTCAACTGAGCCAGGAACAAGGAGCTATGGGACTCTTGGGCAACACAAGAGAAGGGCATAGCAAATAGGGCAGGAAAGGACCAGGGAAGGTCATGTTATACACCTGTATTCAACAACACACACCAGGGATTGTACAGTCCCATTTCTCACACCTGGGACAACATTTGTGAACTTTAGAGATGCTACAGTTGCTTGGTCTGTGCTCTTAGAAGAGTGCATTGCTTTGATGCAGAACTTACCTCTCTGAGCAGCAACCAGAAATTCCCCCAAATCCTTGCAAACTACTTTGCCCTCAGCCTCAGGTGCTGCCCTGGGGAATATCTGCAAGTCTCTCTGAGGAGAGGGCTCCAGGCAGTCCCCAGTTGCTCAGCAAGGGGCTTGTTCACACCCTTGTATATTTAGGGCTTGGCATGGATTTACATGCTTGTTCTACTCTTTTCCTGCTGACAACTTGCCCCTGAGTATTTGGATTCAGTAGAAAGCAAATAGAGTGAGATACCATATGTTAATTCCAGTATGCTTTTTGGCTGATAAAAGTGAAAAGTATAAGCTCTTTGCAAGATTATTGCATATAGATGGGTTAAGGCAATTGCATGGAGAACCCAGCCAAGAAGTAGCTTCACCCATTAAGATTTTGTCTAAATGATCCAACGTTATGAAGGAATTAAAAAAAACCCAGAAGGCTGAGTAGAAAGATCAAACTACCTAAAAATCTGATCTCTGGT
Organism: Hafferia zeledoni; assembly: GCA_035583235.1. Lineage (NCBI taxonomy): Eukaryota > Metazoa > Chordata > Aves > Passeriformes > Thamnophilidae > Hafferia > Hafferia zeledoni. The sequence goes on along the minus strand of JAWWEV010000172.1, from coordinate 4,748,557 downwards.
CATGCAGAGATTTTGAATGTTAAACTGTTTAGTATGTCTAAGGGATGCTTAGGCTGTGGTGGTGCATCAGAACAGTTAATCTCTTGCTGGGGTGAATGTGAACGTTTTGCTACTGCACATATTTCTCAAGCAAACAAATACAAGTGGCAAAGGAAAGGATGTCGCTCCTTGACACAGTTGTTCTCCTGACACTTCATACTATGAAATACACTCCAATTTCCCAACAGAACAAAACTGAAATTATGAAGAGTAGGATTGACTGAAATGGATGACAGTGTTTAAAAAATGTTAGCTAGTATTGATGTTTTGCAGAAAAAAACCCACTCCAAGAATGCTGCCCTGAGGAGGTGATTGATACAGCTGCCATGGGGGCCCGTGTCGGGCTGGATAAGTCACTCCAGCCATGGCAGAGGTGATCATTACTTTTATGCTCCTTGTTTTCTGGGTGCCTGACTGACGACCCTGATATGCAGAAATATGAGGCACTCAAAGCTCAGCTGCTCCTGAAATCTCGACGTCGGAGCTGGCTGGGAGCCTCCTGATGAAAAATATCTCTGTTGGAAAATGTTGACTCGCTACAGTTCAGATTTTCACAGAGTGTGTTTTTTCCATTGAAGTTTCCGTTGTGTGATTTTTAGTATAGAATTGCTGGAGGGAAGAAAGGGAGAAAAGAAAAGGGAGAAAGCTTTGCACTTTGGAGTAATCAAAGCACATGAGAAACTACAAAATGAGAGGCTTGGGCTCTGCTCTGGGTCTGCTGAGCAAAACTTCCCAAATTAATGTCACTATCTCCTGGCCCAGTAGCTATTAGGAGAGAGGGGAAGGAGAAGGGGATCTTTCTCCCTTTCATTCTCTTTCTAAGTGCTTTTACTAAACATTTCAAAGGAATTTTGTTTCATTGCAGTGTGAAAGAGCAAAGAAAAAGTCTGTGTACTTGTCATGGAAAGGAAGAGCAGCTCTGTGCCTGACTCCACTTTGGGTTCAGAGATCAGACACCTCAGCAGTTGGGACACTTTCAGCCTTGTTTCCCTGTCTCTACAACCATTAACTTGTTGTCCTCTAGAAGTTGTTGAAGACAGGGTACACCCAACCTCACAGCTGACTCTTACTCACTAGACTCATAATGCAGTAAGAGAAGCAAATCAACTCATGTGATGCAATTGGTTCATAATAATCCTCATCAGCTCACCAGCTTTTCTCAATCACCTAATTTCCCCCTTTTCTGAGGAAGAGTTTAATATTGCTAAGCCATGCACCTGTGGGGTTTGTCTATCCATGTTCACCACTCTCCCCCCTCCTTCTAGCTCCAGGTGAAGGGAGTTTTGTAGACACTGACCTCCCCAGCCAAGGTGTCCCACCACTTAAGTCATGGATAACTTCCTCTGTGCTCAGGCCAGGCTGGTCTTCCTCTTTCTCCACCATCTGTAGATATGGGAAATAGGCACCTGGTGTCTTCTCTGCTCCCTATGTTCAAGACTAAGCTAAAGCCCTTTCAATGCTCTCTAAGGTAAGCCTATTCTTTTTTACTTTCCTTTCAGGTCATGTTTTAGGCCCCTTGTTACTATTGCTGGTCCCTTTCTGAACCATCTCTAGTTCATCCAGGTTTATTTCAGTAGGATGATCAAAATTAGTCACAGTACCCCAGCTGTTGTCTCTCAAATCCATGTGCACAGGTCTAAATGAGTTGCTGTGCTTTATGTGCACTACCCTCAGTAGCAAATCTCATTCTTAATTTTTTCTAATAACTCTGGAAGTTGCAAGTTGTTAGGAACCTGCATGGAAGGCAGACTGGCTGGTTTTTGGGTTCTCAAACTGTCTTTTTTTTTCCCTTTTTTTTTAAGGCACTGAATTTTTGCCTCTGATTTTGCCCCTTGGATCTCAGAGGTTCTTCATTAATTTTTGAAGGCAACTTTTAAGGATTCAAATACTGATGTGGCTTTTACTCAAGATAGATTCAGCAACTACTGACTAGCTGGGTATGCCTACTTTTAGTTCTCCCCCTCCCTATTTTTTTTTTTTTTGTGCCTTGTGTTCATATTATCATCTTGAGATTAACTGTGCTAAATATCTGACTGTAATGCAATGTCTCTGAGAAGAATGAAGCAACAAAGATTTCTAATGCATCTATAATCCTATATCATTTTACCTGTGCTCCTTCCCTGTTAATGGACCTGCACTACTTTCCTTTGCCTTGATAACATTTATATTATTTGCCCTTCACCCCACAAAGGCTGTGAAAGTAAATTAATGATGATAAATTAAGCACCCAGTTAGTATCATAGAGAAGAAAAAAGCCTATCAGGAAATGAATGGCATTTCCAAGATGGGTTTTGCTACTTTGAGCTATACGTGCATTAAAGCCACATGTTCACAGGTAAGAATGATATGAAATACTGGCTCACTGCTGTGTCATGGAATGCCATCTATCCTGGGCACTGAAGGAAGCACCAGTCCTTGAGGAAATCAGAGTGGGGTCATGCCACAGAGACTGGATTAGAATTTATGAGCACAAGGAGCAAATTGCAGTGGTGCAAACAACTATAGCTTTGGGGTTTCCTGCTTTGTGAGTGATTCTCATTGTGTCTGTGTGTGTTGATAGATCGAAGGTGAAATATCTGCTCTGCTCCCAGCGCTGGGTAATGTCCTGTCAGGTTCTTCAAGGTGCTGGATGTTTCCTTCCCTTGGAAGAATTTAGATTTTTCACTCCTGTCTGGGATGAAACTTGATCAGTTACTGTTCCCTGCTTTGGTAGTTCCTTATCCATTATCCAGAATAACACACTCCTAGTGATTACATACACTTAGAGAAATTTCTGCTGTTGTAGTGTCTGATGACTGTATGATTGTACCAGGCAACTCTGCTGTCTTCTGGGAACATTTGGAGGTGGTCACTGTGACTTGCACAACAATTTGTGAGCATAAGCAGTGATGTAAATTGTCAGTGGAATTTATTCTGCAGTGAAGTCAGGCCTAAAGCCAAAACAGCACCGTGAAAATCTGAATGACACCAGAAAAATCATCTTTGCCAGCTCTCTGTTCCCCCAACATACATTCTTGAGTTCATTGTGGGCCAAATTACACCCTGATGCGATGTGAACCCAGCAGTCTCTGCACCAAACTGCAGAAGTTTCTAAGGAGTGTTTATGGATCATTTCTTCCTTGGAGAGCACTACAGTGCTGATCCCCTGGCTGCCCCATGGCTCATATGACCATCTGTTTTGTGATTTGTATCTTGTTCTACCCAGAGGGAACAAATTAAAGTAGACTATGTTGTCTTTGTAGCAACCAAGACTCTCTGCAATAAGGATATTCTTACCTTGTTGCTTACAGCAAAATTAAGACCTTATTTTCTGCTGAAGAGGTGTGAACAATCACCAGAGTGAGTCCAGACTTGACCTCAGTTTTCTCCCAGATAATTTTTTTTTTTCTCCTGTTGTCCAATCTGGCTGCTGGGGATTTGACTCACAGGCTGTCATCTGACCTTTCTGCCCATGACTGTAAAATTAATTAAACACACTTCCCTCCATGCATGCTCACTAAAGAGACTGCCCATTCCAGCACTAGTTAGTACAATGTTCACATCAATATTAACAGGAATTATCTGAACATGGGGCATGAAATTTTAGCACTCTGCCTGCTGCACAAGTCAGCTCATTGTACCTCCTCTCTGTGTCCTATATATGTAGCCTTTTGTCTCCTGTGTCCTTTTGACTTAATTTTAGTTTGCCCTCTACTTTCACCTCCATTACTGTGTTATACATGGGCAGTTGGCTATGTGACTTAATCATATCAGCCTCCTCCCGCTGTTTTACTTCAATCATCTCCAACCTTTCTCCACTGAACTGACAAAGGTACTTTCTCCTGTGCCGTGGAAAACATGATCTAAAACAATATGACAGCGCTGGAGTTCTGCATGCATAATTTCAATAACGTCCCATGTAACCAGTCACCTGGCTGGGCTCTTTTAATGAAATCACCCTTGTTATCAGCCTGTTTTCATTCAGTTCTCACAGAAGGATTGCTCACAGCATGACTCATGCCAGACATTTCAGTATCTCTCACAGAAAGACAGTAAAGATAATAAAAAGGTCTAAAAGCAGCAAACTCTTTGGAAATACAACATTTAAGAGCAGTCATGCTGCTGATAACTTTCAGCCATTTTGCAGAACATTAAGGAAAATAACAACCAAGCCCCCAAGTAATATTTTGTTCATTGGTACTTTTGTATTTCTCTCCACCGTGTTTACCTGCATCATTATGTAACTCAGAGGGTTCGAACTTTATCTTTCATTTTAAGGTCTTCTGCTCTCACTTCTCCAAAGAATAACAGGAAGCTCAGCGGGGCAGGCAAAGTCACTCATGTAATGATGTCAGGTTGGGGATGAGCCCTCTGCTGTGGCTCCAGGGACGTGGTGCTGAGGGGTGCAGGGAATGTTCCCACCTGCTGCCACCCTTAGAGACAAAGGGGAACACTGAAACCTCTAAGGGAGGTGCTTTCTGATACCAATCCCCTCCTATCTGAATAAGAAAGGGAACACTATCACATGCACTCAACTGTATGCCAAGATCATCTGTTCGGTTTTGCCTGCATGTTTCCCTCCTGAAAAGTACTTTTTTTTGCAAAGTAAATTGGCAATATCTACATCATTATGAAGCTTTCCTGGCACTGCATCTGGAGATTGATGGTTGTGAAAATGCAACATATTTAATTTTCTTTTCCTAGACGTGAAGCCAGCTGCTAATGGTTTTCCCAGGGTGAAGCTGGCAGCTGCAGGATCAGGTCTCAAGGCTCTAAAATGTACACTTGCAGGAGAGCCACCTGGGCTTTTGGCTGTTTCATTAGTGGCCATTACTGCTCCTAAGAAAAGATCTAAGCAAAATGGGTGCTGAGCCTGGCTGTAAATTCTGGAGTTTATTTGGGAAACCACAGTCATTAGCGTCAGATGGAAGTGATCTCAAAACCTTTCTGTATGAAATTTAAACTTCCATCGCCTGCTTCCAAAATCATTTTAAGTCCCACAGTCTAACAGTTGACTTTTATTTAGTATTATTCATCTGCAGCTTCGAGTCAAATGCAGAAACTAATGTATAGGTAGCACCCTTTTTATGTTAATTGTGAGTGCTTGCTGAGGACTGAAATAGTGTGAATGCCAGAGCATCATTAGTCTGAGTGAGATGAGACTGTGGCTCTCTGCAGACACCAGACAGCAATAAGTAATCTCCTACAAGTCTTGAATAAAATTGTTATCTGATTCAGTCTAGAGAAAGGCTGTTGGATTCCAACATGTTTATATTTTGCCCAATTTCCTACACAGCAAGGGGCAGGGGACTGTGGTGGCCGCCAAGGCCATCCAGGCTATGGGTTTGCTGTCTTGCTGCTTCAAGCCCCATGAAGCATTCTATTTTTTTTATAAAACCCCTCCTTGACTATGAAGAATGAGGTAGGATTGATCCCTCCTAGATGTGTAGACTGCATGTTCTTCTGTGAGGTGGAGGCAGGAACACCACATGGGCTTTGGCAGCTCTGTGTGCTACTCCCAAGATGATTTTTAACGAGGCAGACTGGATGTCTTATCTTTCCTAGAGGAAGATAGACTCACCAGGATGCCTGGGGGGTGGGGGTGGAAATAGGCAGAGCTGTGAAGAGATTCCCCATCAGTTTTGTAAGCTACTGTCAGGCAGAAATCAGGAGGATCTGTATTTGCATTTACATCTTGTGGAGTGTTTCACTACAACTTAAATGGGAAAGAGCAAGGCAGAAATGATTGTTTGTGTTGGAATTCCTGAGAGCACCAAAAGGAGTTCATAATCACATAAAACCACACAAGCACAAATTTTGTGTTGCTGGCACTGATAGAAAATTGACCTTGACACACTCTTGAACAATTCTAAAGGGGTGAAATGGCTTCCATGAGCAGAAATACTCTTTCCACAGAGGAAAGTCCTGATTACTTGATTTCTAATCTAAATTATCAACAAAAAGTATTCATTATTGTTAAGTGGCTGAAAAGTGGGCCCAGAGTGTACACCTCTTTCTCCTGTGAGGCTCTGTGGGTTGAATTCTCTCTCCTCAGCTTGTGCCACAGAGGTTTTAGATAAGGAACTGGTGAAGAATAGCTGAACACTGAAAGCTATTATCTCTAAAGACTGATATTTACTGGATTCCTGCTTCCCACCTTTCTAGCTGAGTCACAGAATTTCCTTTGTTGCTGCACATTCATTTTCCTCCTTTTTCTCACAAATACCATTGAATTGAGTATGCACATGCCTTATATACTGTTATCTAGAATTATCTTCAAAACCCCTTTTAAGTCCTGTTCACATACAAATGAGACTTGAACACTTCCAGGGCTGAGCAGTACATTAGCAAGCCCAAGATTTAATAATAGAATTGGGTCAATAAAAGAAGGATATACTATCTGATCACAAGGTGAATGTTTCCACTGCAATATGAAAAGCTGCTTTCAGTGCTGAAAGCACAGTAGAGCAACAGTTAAATTAGTGCCACGGTACAGAGCTTATTTGGATCCCTGTATATGTGCTCTGATTTGAGCAAGCAGAGGGAATGACTATTAGGATAATCAGGAGAATGAAGAGCTTGCTTTTAAAGTACAGATTAAAATTAATTTGCTTAGAGTAGCAAAAGGGAGAGGAGGGTGCTCTTTGTGTTGCTGATACAAACATAGGGAAGGGAAGTCTAGGCTAAGAGAGAACATTGTGAAAATATCTGCTTTAAAAGCAACACCTGTGAACATATTTGGGTTGGAAAATAGGGAGTTTCTACCTTCTTAAAGGTAAAAGTTTAGATGATTCAAGCAAAATATCTTTTTACAAGATGGATTAGATATCTGCCTCTCTAGCAAGGAACTTGGAATGAGCAAGAGCAATGGCATGATTTGTACAGGAGGGGCTCTTATTGTGTAACTGAGGGAGCTCTGCATGGTGGCATTTGCCAAACCCTCTTTCCAGTCCATCTTCTCAGAAGAGGGGTGTGACCAAAACAAGTCCTTCACCATGTGGCAGTCAAAACCCCCAAAGATATGCCCAGCCACATTGACTGGACGGACAGGTCTATCATGCCAGCCTCTTCCTCATGTGGATATAATACCTGAAAAACCTCCTGGAGACAGAAAAATAAGCATGAAACCTGGAATGTCCTCACCCAGATTACTTGGGTCTATTTGATGAGAGGAAAATATCTGCATATCACTGCAGCTACTGCAACAGCAAAGCTGGAAGATTCAGGGGATCAGAGAGCTCTGAAAGTTTTGAAATGCTATTCTTGCTCTCACTCCCTGCAGATTTGATTGAATGCTTACAAGCCATATTATTGTTTATAATATTTCATTTTTTTGATGCAAGGATTTTGAAACCTGTTATCTATTTTGTTATTTTATCATCAATTATTAAATTATTGTTGAGGGAGGTTTATACATTCACCATCTCATCATAAATATCCTGGAATATAAAAATATCTGATTTGTAGACTCCTACTATGAATAAATTAAATTGGATTTATGATACTTATGGCCTGTTCTCCCTCTGTTCTTTGGAGGGCTTTGTGAATACGCAATGAGAGCTCTTATTTCTTATTATGGAATTTTATAGCCACCATGTAACTGGGTTAATAGAAGAAGTATAAATAAGGATATGCATTTGCCTGTGAGAGGGTTTAATATGGAGAAGAGCATCTGAAGTTCAAAAAATATGAACTGAAGTGCAGACTGTATGTCTTACTCTGTAAATAGGAAGAGAAACCATTTCAAGTGCTGAAAAAAAGAATGGAAAATGTGAGAATTGTCCCCTAGGAAAGGTAAAAAAGCCATTGGACTTTTCTTTTTTTTTTTTTTTTTTAAACCATCATGCTCTCCTCTGTAACTACATTTTTGCAAACATCCTAAAATGCTGCAGTAGCTCCCTCTCACCTGCTGGTCTCCTGTGCAGACTTTCATAAAGTGAACGAAAAGGCATTGAAAGTAAGAGAAGCTGGAAAGGTCTAACAGCCAGGATATTTTGCCCCTCAGTAGTTCCTCTTCTTTTTGGTCTACAGGAACTTGGGTGATAATTCATGCAGGCTGAGACACCAACTGCATCCTACTTTTAAAAGAACTAAAAATTGAGACACACAAAATACTCTTTTTATGGAAGCATCACAAGATTTAGGCTGTACTGTCTCTCCTGAGCATGAGCAACAATAACCCTCATTTATCCCTGTGCCATGTTCTTATCCTTTACATACTTCAATGATGTTTTAATAGCATTAAGTGCACAGGTTTGCAGGTGATGTCCATGTACTCAAAGGAAGGAAAGGCAGGAGGGTGTTGCCAGCAGATGGGGAAGGAGCCAGCACAGCTGTGCCTGGAGAGAGAGCAGCTGGAAAGGGCTGAGGTGGCCACCAAAAGGGAGAACAGCTGGAAAACAAAAAAAACAAAAAAAAAAAAAGGGGTTTTAAAAGAGGCACACACAAACTGGCTTAACTGAGAGAAGCAGGTGTTGGGTCTGGAGAGGAGGGACTGCCTCACAGGCTGCAGGAGCAATAACAGGACATGGGAAGGAGAAAGGGGATACTGTGTTTCACACAGGTTGGGGGAAATACCTTTCTGGCTGCTTCGCAACTTTGGGTTGTAGCAGTAAAAAGCCATGAGGAAGGGGTTTTGCACAATAGATTTTTCTTTTTGGTTTACCTTCAAAGCAGAAAGTCATTTTGGAAAGCAGCCGCTACCAAAGGGCTACTTCTGCTCTCCACCCTCCTGGGCAGATTCCCATCTGCTGCCAACAGGATTTGCTGTGGTTTTCTGTAGGAATGGGATAGGGACAAGTTCACTGGCAGGTTGAGTGTAAAGCTCAGTATTTTGGACTAGGTGTTCATTGCTCTTTGTACAATGCTAGAGATGAGAAGATTTTATTCTCTTTTTCAGACTTAAAAGACCTATTTTCCTATGGCTCTAAATGTGAGAGTGCAACAGGTGCTCTAAGCACAATAGGCATTTTAGTTAAAAGGTTAAAAATCACACTAGTCTAGAGCACTGTTCCTCACTGCTGTGCCCATCTTTGCTGCTCTGGGGTATCAGACAGAGCCAGTAAGTTATGCTGTATTCTGCTTTGCTGTGAAATCCAGTCAGATTAATGACTTTGGGGTCACTTGAGATTTACATAATTTATATAGATGACTTGCTGTTTAAAGCGTTTTACAAAATCAGGAAATAAGTTGTAGGTTTTATAAAAATATCATAATTAAAAATTGACTTGTACTAACTGTTGGCTTCAGGAACATGGATGAAATTCAAGTATGACGGATTGTTTTGCTCAATGAAAACAATAAAAAATCCAGGAGAGTCTTATGATGATAAAAAGCACTTTTTTTAGGTGGTTACATTATCAATCTTTATACAGAGCCAAATGCTTCTTGCATTTCTTGTGTGCATATTTTATTGACTTCATTGTGACCCATTGGGGAAGGACAACAATATTTTTATCATAGTGAAGAAGTAATGTCACATTCAAAATCAAAGCATGTTCTTGAACCAAGTATAAAACTTCAGAAGGCAGAAATCACTCAGTTTTGATATGTCTTTAATATGACTTAATCATTCCGCTATTTAGCAACCTGCAATAAATCTTTCTGCTGTGAAAACAGAAGAGAAATTTTCTTGCCTATCCTCACATTAGTAATACAAATATTAGGATGTTGAATGCTATTTCTTCAATAGTTTTATGAAGGAGAAAAAAAATGAAAAAGTATGCAAAGGGGAGTTTGTGATCTGTAAGGCTTGTCACAACACTTTTTTAATGACAATGGGTTTGAGGGCAGCTATTACAATGCAAAAATGAGCCAAACTCTGCTCTGTGTATGGCTGTTTATTCCCAGTGAAAATCAGTGGAGTTGGACAGGACCGAGGGCCTTCAATTTAACAGAGTATTACATAAGATCCCCATGTTAAAAATTGGACACACTCTTCCATTTTATTTAGTATCAAACCAAAATTCAGCTGTTTAAACGGAATTGTGAGGAATGCAAAAGGACTGCTAAAAATGCCAACTCCTATTGCATCGCAACAATTAGAGAGGTGAATAAGAAATGCTTTTCCACCCTTTTCCCCTGGTAAAAGGGTATGGGGGAGATAAAATGTCAAAGTTCCAGCCACTGCCCAGGAAAAGGCTGAGCAGGAGCTGAGGATGGGAACAGCAGTTGTTGGATGGAGTGGGCAGGGATAGATGATCTATGGCAATAAAAATGGAATTCTACTTAAAGGCTGCTTTTCCTATAGTTTTGAAGCTCAGTTTTGATTTGCTTCGTTATCTTACCTCACTGAGAGGCCTAAGAGAAGCCAAAACAGGATGGGAGTTTCTGTGAATAACAAAAGTGAGAGCATGAGGCAAAAAGGCAAACATAGGGAGATCTGTGTAAAGCTTCTTAATGTTGTCATGGAAGTGGAAGTGGTACCTTACACCCAAGAGACTCAGTTTAGGCAGTGGCTGCCCTACAAATGCTCTTCTGCTTGGTGCTGTCTGTTACTGCCAGCTTACAAGTTTCTCCTCAGCACTTGGGTTTCAAATCAACAACCACAGTGATGAGTTTTCTGGGCCTTTATTTCCCAGTTCCCTGAATTATGGGCTTGTGAAAAAGTCACATAGATAAAATCCTCCAGATGCCTTATCTGCATTTCAGAAAGAAATAAGTTGTTGGGTTTACTCTTGAACTCTCTCACAAAATACATCACTAGGGGTCACCAGAAAGAAGCAAAACTTTGTTATTTAATCTGGAATGCTTATGAATTTATACAGTGTTTTTCAGCTAATCTTTTAGAGGGGATAATTTAGTTTTCAAAAACCGGGACAAATTATTTTTCTACAGACAACAGGTATTTCCTTCTAATGAAAATGCCATTATAGAAGGCCCGTGTTAAAAAGAGAAGAAAAAAAAAGGGTTATTGCAATTTCTCACTCCCATAATTGCATGCTGATACTGAATAGACACTGTGATTTGAAATTTTTCTCCAAGGTAAAATAAGATGTTTGCTTTTCTGGTAACCTGTGTCACAATACCAGCTAATATAGCAGTCTGAATTTTAATTTTTCAGCTGGGCTTAAACAAAGCAGTAATGACTTGGTTTGGGTAAAAGTTTACTGCAATATCTTCAAGCTCATAATTGTAGAAATACAGGTTACAGCTTTTTCAGAGTTTTTTCTGTGCTTGTAAATACATGGCAAGAGGTGATGAAGAGTTTATTCAAGGATGCTTGAAAGGACAGTCTGCTCAGGTAGAAAAAAAGAATGTTTTGGTATAATTTGGGAAAAAAGAGCAAAGGTAGCGTGGGTGGAGTTCAGTGGGGATTTGAGGAGGAATTTGGCTCAGCACTATTTTATTGTCCTTTTATTCATTCTCAGTGCTGAGCAAAGGCAAAGTTTTCCTGTGATGATTCAACCAACAGTCAGCTGAGCTTTAACCAAAGCTGAGAACAAGTCAAGAAACACATCACTTACCAAAATACATATATTTCTGCATTTTTTCTGTTGATTGATGCCTGTCATAGGACAAGCCAATGTCCTGTCATAGTATTTTGGATGCAGGGGGAGCAGAGACCTTCCTGTGCCCAGCAAAGCTAGGCAGTCCATGCTCCTGCCAGTGCACTTCATGCATATTCTCCCATGCTTTGTCTTGTCCTCCTTCAGTTTGGGTAAAACTGATATTCTTTCTCCCTCCCTTCTTGAATGTATATATTTTATAGCTAATGAAAAAGCTCAGGAAATATAACTGTCTCTCGTATTGATTTTGCTTTTATGGAGTGCCTTTTCCCCAAATGGATGCCAGAAGGCACTCTTAAAATCAAACTATATAGAACAATAATTTCTACCAGAATGGAAAAACATGGCAGCAGCTTAACAGAGCACTTTAGTGCTAGGCAACATTTTAAGAAATGAAGGTGGCTTTAAAGAGCAGGAATAAGCTCATGGCCTTGAAGAAGTTATTGGATATGACTGTGGAGCACAATCCAGAGCAGGTTTTCTCACTCCCACCTGCCTGCACTGGATGTAAGGAATGTATTGCCAGTCTCTTACTCAAACTATCTGATATTAGAGAATGGGTGTTCCTAGGCATGTCTTAGAGGCTGAAATATTAAAGTTGTGAGGGCTCTTAAGAAGTCATATTTGATTTCATGTAGCAAATAGCACCCAGCTCTTCACACAGAATTTACTCAAATATATCCATATATCCCTGTCTGGCTGTGTGCCAGTGGGTACCTGCTGCCCCAGCTCCAGGGCCCTTATCAGAACCTCCAAAATTCAACAGTCCTTTGCCTTCAGCAATATTGTAAAGAAAAAACAAGTTTATTTTATCCTTTTTTTTTTTTTTTTTAAGTGCAAAATATTCCTTATGACCTCCCTTAAACATAAATCAATAGGGGATAAGGATACTCCATGGCTTTCTTTTGAAATAAAAGAACCTTTGAGTAAAAGAGCAGCTGAAAATCAGTGTGTTAGAATGTTCTTTCCCAACACAAATGAACATAAATAATTCCTTTACACATTGTTGGGGACTCATAAACAAGTAGCATTACTGATACTGAAATTTACTGCCCCCTTCATTCAGCTTGTTCATTCTTCTAAAAAATGTACGCTTGGGTTAGATCTGGGCAAGAATTTTCAGCATTGACTATTTTATATGCTGTTAATTAAACTTTTCACAGAAATTTGAAAGTTTTTAGAAACCTGTACTCTTTGTTGGTGCAGGTTTTGTATTAGAAGGGGAGGAATTTGGAGGCTTGTGCACTTGGACATAAGGTTTTGATCAAAATAACATGTCTCGATCAATTGAATGGTTATCTACTCATATAACTGTACTTGACTTGCTTTATTTTTATTTTTTGTAAATAACATATACATGTTATACCATAAAATGAAAGAAGCTGCTGTCCATCACAGGTATTTATACCTTTACAGGAGATGAACACATGAGAGGCTGACACTGAAGGCTTTATCTCAAGATATATCTAATTAATAATAAAAACCAAGGCAGTTCAAATAAGAGATCTAAAGATATTCTCTCTGGCATAATCAATAGACCAGTTCTGAGGGCACTTGTTTGTGACAGAAGAGATTGATCTGGCTTCACTATCCTAAAGCACAACATCTTTCCTGTCAGTAGTGATTAACCAAATATCAGAATATCAGTTAGCACTTTGGTTTTTTCCTGGTTTTGTCTCAGTGGGCAGGTAAATTTTTAATTTTTTTTTTTTAATTTTTAAAGCAATCAGACAGAAGAAAAACTTCCCGTGTGGATCAGCAGCAGTTACTCAAGATGGAATAGGATATCTTTGGGAAGTCATATAGTCTGTAAACTGTTATGCAGATAATCCCAGTGAGGAGCTGGGATGTAACAGCAGTGATGGAATTCAGAGGCAAAAATCCAACTTAATGGGTGAATTTGTGTGATGTATTTTTTGTGACCATCATAATTTTTCTCACAGCATTTCTGCAGCTTTAATTTTAGTTACAATTACATGAAGCAGTGATAACTGTGGCGGCCAAAGGGATGTTTCCTCTGCTTCTGTACACACGTGCCCACCTGTGCTGCCTTTCACAGGATTGCAACATTTTAGTTTTCTACTCCATTTAGCCCCATTGAAAGAAACATAAAGTTATCTACCTAAGGGTCTTAAAAAATAAAATCTGATGACAGTACAAACCCCAGACTTTGGGAGATGGCTTGTTTTCCAGCTAATCATTGTGTGTACAATTAGTATTTTAAGTCTCTGCCACCAGCTTTTCTGAGAGGTCAAGAAGCTCTTTCCAGCAGAGTTTTTTTTTTTGCCTTTTTGAGTGTTTCTGTGCCAGGATCCTTAGGAGCAGCACAGGACTGACCAGAGATGGCTCTCCAGGTCCCCTCACATCCTTCCAGCACCTAATGAGGGTGCTTGGTATTCTTGGGAGACAAGCTGCAAGCTCAGACGTAAGGCAGAGGATGGAGTTGTTTGGAAACAGCAGATGAACAATATTGTCAGAAGCAGATTAATGAGAGAAAGTGTCTCCACACCCATGCAGAGTACAGGTAATAGCAAACAGAACAAGAAATGTGAGTGGATAACAGACATTAGGAAGCAGCAGGAATGACTGTGGGCAATTTTCATGACTAAGATGTCAGTTTTTGGGAAAATGTGAAAAAGAAACTAAGAACTGGGGATAGGCAGAAAATTTATGATTTATGTCAAATCTGTTTGTGTTGCAAGGCAAGAATCATGTCAAGAAGAGAAAACAGTCATAAAATTCCTCTGGGAGATGTATAGGCTGTGCTGGGATCAGAGTCTGCAACCTGAATCCGGTTGTCCTGAAACACATCAGTGTCTTTAAGCCCAAAGCCCTCACAGGCCTCATCCGTCCACATCCAAACCTCAGGGCTTCCACATGGTCAGTCTTTGACTGCAATCCCTTAAGGATACACCAAATCTTCTTTCCTCTGAGGTGTGTGGCAGTGGGCAGGACACCTCTGGTGCTGTGCAGGGAAGGACATGCTGTGTGGGCACAAATGAGTCCTGTCTGCTGCTGGTTTGGAAGATATGGACCCTCAGGTCATGCCCATGAACTCCCATGCAAGGAGGGAAGACAAACAAAATACATCTTTGCTCCAGACTGGGAATGCTGCAAGCTACTCCAGCTTTCCCAGCATAACTGATCACAATAATCTTCTTTTAAATGATCAATTGAGATAACTAGACCAAACATAAGACCAAACACATATTCAACATATATTCACATTCAATTGAGATAACTAGACCAAACATATATTCAACAATTAGGAGTGAGACTTCTAAAGGATATTATAGGAGAAAAGAAGCCCAAATACTTCAGGAATATTATGTGGTGTGGGTGTCTGAGTCCCACTGGTACTTACAAGACTCTGTCTGAGTCAAAAATTCTGGGGTGGTTATGGGGTAGCTAAGAGAAAAGAATAGATTTCTTTTACCTTTATTTTTATTCTGGTTTATACACATTCAGAAAATTACATGTCCACATATTTTAGCATGTGAAAAATTAGTTGTAAGTACAATGGGGCAGAAAATAGCCTTCTCTTCATTTTTGTTGTAGTTCTTGCAAAAGAGAAACAAAGAAATAATTAGATTTCACCCTGTTTATGTCTTTTTTTGCTGGCTCTAATCTTAACATCTAATAGAAGAACAGAGCAAATAGCTCTGGGAATGTTTATATCTTTTTTTTTTCTCTAGTCCATTAAGAAAAGAACAGAGCTGATGATAAGGTAGCCTGAGTGAATCAAAGTATCTGCGTGTTATTGAGGGAGGCTGAGTCACAGTCAACTAGTTTTATAGCATGTCCATAGTTGATTATAAAGTAAATAATTGGAGGAAAGGGACAGTGAAGATGACTAAAGTCATCTCTGAGAGATGTTTGTGAATCTCTCTGTTCTGGTAGCTGGTCCAGATCAACAAATAACACATCTGATGAGTGCAGTCTGATGAATGAAGTTTAATAATGCAAATTCTAAAGAAATTTTTAAGTTATTAATTAAAAAAACACTTTAGCTTAGCTATTGAATAAGCTACTGACTGAATTTTACATTCCTTTGTTCTTCATATAAGTCTGTAGAAAATCAGTGAGATAAAGTTTGCATGACAGTCAAACATCAGCAAAATACAATTTTGAATGGAGATGAGAAGGAACCAGGTGTTGACATAAACCAGTTCTTTTCTGAAAAGGAATTGTCTAGTTCAGATCCCAGGTAATTTTCCACATTTACCATTAAACTCATTATAGAGCTATTCAGGAACTTCTGAGAATCCTCTTCGTATCATCTTCCAGATTCTTTTCCACAGACTTTTGTCTTCTGAGACAAACTGAACATAACTTGATCAGCCATTTAAAAAACTGAGAGAAAGTAAAACTGCAAGTCCAGGATGGGAAATGTTGAGCCTTTTCTTGTAAGCATGAGAAGGAAGAAAATTTGGGGTATCCACCAGCTCATGGAAAGTGCAAGAGCTACTGAGCTGATGAGGCATTAGTGAGATACTCCATGAGGGGCCTTTGCTGAAACAGTCAGAGACAGTTGAGGTGTAAAAGGCTCCAGCTACCACAGGAGATGCATTACATTATTGAGATATGCAGATAAATTGCTACCCAGCTCGTGGAAGCTGCTTTGTGAAAAAATTGGGGGAGTAAGTAAACTCAGTTTCAATCGATGGATTAATATAAAACCAGCAAAAGGAGCAGAGCAGGCTGCTACAATCCCTCAGCTATATTAGGCAATCAATTTTTTTTTCCTTTCAATATGTAGAATATTCCCTTGTGGATCCCTGTGGATTCCATGCAGTGTGAACACAGCAATCAAAGTAATAGACGTCAGAATAATCAAAATAAGATGTGTCAGAAAGAAGCAAATGAGTACATACTCTCATTAAGTAAATCTCCTAAGAGCTTAACACACAAAACTCTTCCCAGAAAAGCTGTACAAAGAATTGCATGTTCTAACACATGGTTTTATTGGTGTTTCAAAGTCAGATAAAAATATTCTTCAATATATTTCATGTTTTTTAGATTTCACCATATCTCTACTTAAGGCAAAACACATCCTGTATCTACCACCATGAGATTAACAAATGTTATAACTGATGGTAAAGGTAAAATACACTACTTTGAAGAACACTTAACAATCATTAAACAATCAAATTATGCTGCCAACACTGTTAAAGACAATATTCATTCCTGCAGTGGCTTGGGCATCAGCAATGTCCAACACTAAACTTCAGTCTCTGAGGTGACAAGAAAGATGCTTAATCCATAAAGAAAGCAGCCAAGAAGTCAGAAAAAACCTTCCAAGGCAACAAATTTGTACACAAAATCAGACAAAGCATAAACTGGTTGCCTTGAGAACTTTTTCCAACAAACTCTTCAAAGAGGTACAGTACAAGCCCAATGAAAAAAAACAACAAAATTGTACTTCCAGAATATTCCCAACCTTTTGGAGCAGCAAGCTAAGGTCACCAAAAAAAAAAAAAAAAAAAAAAAAAAAAAAAAAAAAAAAAAAAAAAAAAAAGAAAAAAAAAACAAAAACAAAAAAAAAAACAAAAAAAAAAAGAAAAGAAAAAGAAAAGAAAATGGAGGAAATACTTTGGAATGAAAGAACCATTTCCAAAGCCAGAAATATTTTATTTGGCTACCGAAGCAGTCGAGGAACAATGAGAAAGGAAATTCAGTCCCTAAAGAAGTTGGTGCAGGATTGGCTTTTCCTTCTTTTCTTTTACTATATTTGCATGATAAAGGACATACAGCATTTTGAAAAGTGAATAGGTAATTTCCCATTGAAATTAAAGGGGATTTGGGGGGAATTTTAAGTATTGACCTCCTAAAACATGGTAAGCAGTCAAACCCCATTGAAATTAAAGGGGATTTGGGGGGAATTTTAAGTATTGACCTCTTAAAACATGGTAAGCACCAAAAATACTTGGTGTCCACTTTAGATTGTGTCTAGCTGTTTGACTTCAGAGTTTACAAGGAAGATGGAGAGAGGTTGAGCATTTTTATTACACTCCAATTTACTATACTGGCTTTTGCTCCAGTTCTGAGCTGTGCCACAGTTAATGGGGCTGGGTTGTTTCTCAGGAGACCTCAGTACAAATCTCAGCTTCACCAAAGGGTTTTCTGCATGACCTTGAGCCACTTCACATCCCCATCCCATCTTTAAAACAAAATGATGATGCTTCCTCTGTGCAGAAATCTGTCTTGTCACCTTAGGAACAAACACTGATTTGTCTTGACTGTGCACAGTTCCTATCGATTGCAGGGAAACTGGGAGGTACACAATACTTCTTGGGATTTGGCATCTGAAGACAAAATAACTTTGAGGAACTGGGCCATTAAGGGAAACATTTTGGTCATGAATGTCCTATATTGTTATGAGCAGTGTCTAATATATTGATCCTCAATTTTAGTACAGAGCAGAGTAATAAATAGCTGGTAAGGAGTTTATATCATTGGCAGGTCAGTGGGAAATAGGCAAATCCTTGAGAGATGCAGCTGAAAGGCAGCCCTCTCACACCAAACTTCTAAGTCTGTATAACTTCGAAAGCAGTCCTTAATTTTTATCAGAAGATTAGAAGACAAATGCGTGAGCAAAAAAATATTCCTCTGCTAAATTTCAAAATTGTAAAATACAATAGTGATGTACTGATAGAGCTCTGGAGAGTGACAAACACATTCACTGTAAGGTGAAAGATGTTCCCTCATGCCTTGACTGCAACAGCTCCTAATTTTGCCTTCTTTATGAACGAATTTAATTTTGCCTTCCTTATGAATGAACTACCAACTATGAATGAACAAAACCCTGATGTGCTTTTTCAAGTAAAAGGGAGTGGGACAAAAAAGTTATCAGCAAACAGAAAGAACTGTAAACTCTCTGCTTCACTTTGACAACACAAAATCAGATAAATTTAGATTTCAATTTTAGTTTAAAAATGCAAACTCTAGGGGTGGCATGCATGTCCATGGTAGGGGTGTTGGAATGAGGTGATCTTTGAGGTCACTTCCCACCAAAACCATTCTGTGATTCTATGAAAATTCCAGACAATGAGGTCATTGGAGTACTTTATATTGACACAACTTAAATAAGAGGAAAATAAAATATTAACCTGTAAGCAACTTTTTATAATTAAAAATAATGTTGAGAGAGAAATGTACTGTTAAGGTTGTTTCTCTCCCTTTAGGAGTTGTTTGCCATGGCCAGGGAGTCTTGGTTTTACTTCCATAGGAAAGTATTCAGTGGGGTTTTCTATGTTTGTAAAAGTCTGTTGTGCTTTCCACAGAGCAAAGAGATGGAACCAGAGTAATCCCAGTGTAATTTCCAAAGGCACAGGAACATCCCTGCCCAAACCCACTCATGACCTGAGAGCTTGATCCCTGCAGGCTGTTTCCAGGCCAGATATTGAGGATCCCTTGGGGATTTTCACACCATTTTTGTGCTCAGGGACCCTGAGGGGGAAAGGACCTCTGGGGGTTGCTGGGGAGCTGGGTGGCATATTTGAGGTCTGGCCAAGGGATGGGAGAGTTTGTCATCTGTGGTAGATACTTGAAGAAGATGGGAAAGTTCCTGAATAGTCTGAATTATTTCTTTTGAAATTCTCACAAGGAAAGGTTTTCTGAGGTCCAGCTTTCAGCATGGACAGTCCATGGCCCTCGAGTTTTACAGCAGAAGCTCTCAGTGAGCTAATGGGTTGTTTGTGGGTAGAATACAAACCAAATTACATACTCTGATTTTCATTTCATATGGAAAGAAAGACCAGGGCTTAGAAAATTGCAAGACATACTGAGTGATTTTTGCCATACTAGACTATCTCCATTTACTTCCTTAAATCAAATTAAACTATTTGGATCACTGAAGAACACACTGTCTTTCCATGCTGTAGGCACCTAACCTTCCCCTGACACCATCCTCTCTCTTTTTCTCTTTCTTCACCTCTGGATATGCTTTATTTTTTTCTTATGTGTTTCAGAGTTGAGGGAAACCCACAGGAGTGAACTTATGAGCAATTAATTATATCTGATTTTACTACATATAGCAGTAGCTTTACCTTGCAGTGAAGCTCCAGTGGATTTTGTGAGCTTCAAGGATGCCTTTACAGGAAACTCATATCCAAATTAAAAACTTTCAATTGTATATTCTGAAAAGGTTCCAGAGGGGATGGGAAGCAATTTCATCTCATTGGTGATGTTACAAGCAACTATCTATTTTAAGATAAATGTTTTTTGCCTAGAATACCCCTGTAAAAATCTATTGTCTTTTTCTTTTGATTGACTTATTTACAGAATTTCATCTGAGAAAAGTCTGACAAGCTCTGTGTTGTGTCAGCCCTCCCACATCTATGATTCACTGAGTTGCTTTTGTCCCTGATGCTTTTCTTAATCTTCTACCAGAAAGCAGCTACGGATGTTGTTGGTAACCCTTTCGTGTTTCTGAGTCACAGGAAAGGATGGAAAAAGCCCAAATATTGAAAATATCCTCAGTAATTGGGGACTGCATTATCTAAAATATCACTACAGAAGATGATAAAGTTCTTTCTTGGTCTGTTTCATCTTCTCCCTTTTAACAAGGCATCTGGAAAAACCTCTTTGGTCAGACATTCCTTATTCACCATTAAATTCTTATGGGATTAGTAGGTTTGTAAGAGTACAAAAACAAACAGCATATGGCCCTGTTAATATCCTTATGATGTCACAACACAATCTGTCAGAATGTAAACTTCTTTTGAGCAGTTTAGTTTACTTCAAATTCACACTATGAAAAAACACTGCACAACAGGAAGCAGCCCCCCAAATCCTTATGCATCACCTAAGGGACAGCTAGTTCTAAATTCTTGTCTACATATGTTACCTTCAGTACAAAAATACAGTGGCAAATCCAGTTCCTCAGTTACCAGGAGTTGAAAGGTCGTTTCCCCTTGATGAAAAGCTTGTTCTATCAGATAAGTAGCTGCTACACTCCATAAAACTGGCAACCCTTCAAAAGGTTTCAGAAATTAAAGACATTGTTTGAAGATAAAGGGGATAAGGTCATTTGCTTTGTGTTTAGTCCTGCAAAACTTTCTGGGTGACCCTTTGATATTCAAGTGAAAAGGGCTTTAAATTGTTTTATCTTCATGGAGCTAATGAGTGCTGGCTGACAATCACTGTTAAGACTAGTTGGAACTCTATTAGAATTAAATTTGGTAAAATATTGCAAGATATTTCCATTAAGGGGGAGTGCCTCCCTGGAGTTTGCTAAAGCTGAATCCATAATCACTCACAGCTCTGCTCTCTTGTCTGACTGCTTTTCTCAGTTTCTTTTATTAACTCTGTTTTCACTAGTTGAATAATGCCTAACATGATTCTCAATGTATTTTTACAGTCAATTAATAAAGCTGTATAAGCAAGCCACATATGTAAAATCTATGTCCTCTTCAAACTCTATGCCAGAGGGAAACAAGCCTCACATTTAATGTGTACAGTAGTAGAGAAATTACTCATGAACTTTTTATTGCCAGAGGCTGTATGGCTGTGTATTATTATATGTGTAATTAAATCATCTATAATGTTGCTCTGATATATGGTGTATATAAGTCTTTCCTAGAGGAATAGATTTTAATTTTAATGTGGGTTTTTTTCCTTTTATGGTTCATTTGATATATTCCATTTATGGGTAAATATTGTGTATATTCTTTAAATAGTTTGAGAGAGGGGGGGCTGTTTCTATTAGGAAGTAAGAAATTTCACAGATCTTTAATTAAAAAAAAAAAAATGAAAAAGGAAAGTGAAAGTCCTGTTATCATCCATATACATCGTGTTCTACAAGCATGCTTGGCTATGACTGACCTTCTTAATTACCTTAGTTGTTTATTTTAACCTTACTAACATTCTATTTTGGAAACTCTAATAATAGCCCTCTATCACTCTAATCTGCATTCAAAAGTAAATGTAAGCAAGACCATCTCAGTTTAAAATACACATGAACTCCATCACCCAAGTGACTTTCAAATAATTAAGAAGTACAAAATCCTTACCTAATGTCGCTGACTCAGCGCTAATGTTCAACAAGGGAATCCAGCAGAGGAAGGCAACAAGTTGGAGATGCTGATGGAAAGGAAAGAGCTGCTGCATAGTGTCCAAGGTAGGTTTATCCATTCATCTGCAGCTGCTTACAAGTTAACTTTCAAGTCCTAAGCTTTACAGGAAAAGCCATCAGCCCTCCTGCCTGTTTCAATTTTGTTTTTTCTTTCGCTCTTCTCAATCCACTCTTTTGGAGAGGGTTTAATGTGTCAGTAATCCCAGAATTTCCAAAAGGGAAGCCCTCCAGCCACACACCCACCACACTCACCCCCTCCCACAGCCCAGCAGTGCACACGTGTCGGTGCAGCTGCTGCAGCTGCCGGGATTTACCCACGCGGGAGCACACCCGAGGGCGAGGACAGCCTGACCCTCGGGCTAGGGGGTGATCCTGCACAAATTAGGGAGGGAAACCAAACGTGCCTGCTTGTCAGGATTTTAAAGCAGGCAGCACTAACTTCAGGTTATTGCACTCATATCTGTGTTTGTATATGCAGGCCCAGAAAAATGAGTTGCGCTTTTCAGAGTGTCATCTCATCGGTGGTGGTGACAGAACAGAAGACAGAAGCAAAAGACAGGGGAAGAATTCCATCACTCAGGTTGCTCAATCACATTTTTCCGAAGTTTAGACTCATTGCAAAATGCCCTGTTGCTGCCACGTGGGTCTTTTGTGCTACCTCCAGTCAGTGTGAACTGAGTTTATTGCATGGCAATGTATATTACCAGCTCAATGCAGAACTTGAGGAATTTGCTATCAAATCTCATCATGGTGTA
Organism: Hafferia zeledoni; assembly: GCA_035583235.1. Taxonomy (NCBI): domain Eukaryota; kingdom Metazoa; phylum Chordata; class Aves; order Passeriformes; family Thamnophilidae; genus Hafferia; species Hafferia zeledoni. The sequence goes on along the minus strand of JAWWEV010000172.1, from coordinate 4,726,202 downwards.
TTATTTAGAAAATATTGCATCCCCACCCACTGTTCAGTGTTTTCCATATCTGCCAACACTCCTATTCTTTGACTTGGCAAGTGTGGTTATTCTGTGTCTGCTTGTTTAAGTGAGGATATTGTGAATTATCTGATAAGAGAGTAATATGCAAGACTGTAAACATTCCACACAAACCACTGTGAGGAGCATTTCATGGAAAAGCATACACAAAGCTGTTAAAATTGATTTGCAGTACAGCCAAGGAGTTTAAATTGTCCTTCATTTGGCTTAACTACCTTCCTTGAGGAGTTTTACCACTGGATTCCCCAAGGGAAATATAGACTATTTAAAAAAGAACTTCTAAAACTTTTTTATGAGTTTTGATTTTGGATTTTGATGTTGCAAAATCACTGCTTTTAGTAGTCTCGTTGGATTAGTCATCTCACTGGACTTGTAGCCCTTTGGGAGCCTTTGTGAGTCTTTCCATTGATTTTACTGATGTTTAGAGTATATTCTTTCAAGATCATTACAAGTCTAATATTTCTGACAGTTTTTTTTAAGAGATCCCCATCCCTTTTTTGAGTACAAACATATTCAAGAAAGAGATTATTTTGTTTTTAACAGCACCCAATTTCCACTTTTATATAGCTTTCTCAGTTAATGCTTGAATTTATTTGTGACAGTTTCTACACACTGGTAGGGGTCCAACCATCCTTTGGCTCGAAATTTTGGTCTAAAAGGCATAGTTCTGAATTTGGTTGAGGATTGAGATCTATCCTTGCCAAAATATTGGCAATTGAACTCAATTTACAACAAAGAAAGAGAGCTTTCCACAAACAATCCAGTCTTTTTTGGTTTTTTGTATAATAATAATGATAATAATAATGGCCCAGTCTTCGCGAACGAAGATTTGGGAAGGGCTCTCCCCACGTGGGTGTGCCCTTCGAGCCT
>JAWWEV010000172.1:4698651-4725172 GCA_035583235.1 Hafferia zeledoni | reverse complement strand
GCTTGGACAGTGACAGTGAAGTCCTTAGGACTGTCTACAGCACCCAGTACTAACCGGGGCTGACCCTGCTGACCATCCAAGATCGGATGGGCAGGGAGGCGTTTAACTGCCACGGCGATCCCCTACTGAGACTCGAACTCGTGACCTTGGGAGTCAGAGACCGGAGTGCTCACCATTACGCCACGGGACCGCCTAGGTTTTTTTGTATACAGAAAACAAAATTAACCAGGTTAAAAAAAAAAAAAAAAAAAAAGTAAGTCATAGGTGTTCAGGACCATATGAGAAAAGGGACAGTTTTGTAGACTTGCTTATGCCCTTACCTGTTTCCTCCCTAGGCAGATTTTAATCAAGGGGAGCCTTTGAAAATGGTAAAAATGAAATGAAGCTTCCCATTGTCTGAACTAAGAAGCTTCCCTGGGTTGGATATGTTTCCCTTCATTTCAGGAAGACAAACAGCACCAGGTCAGACAACGAGATGCAAATGTTCTCCATTTCTGATTCTCCCACCCCAGGACAAGATCTCACAGAAGCCAAAAAAAAATAGTGAACACCTCCTTCTGCCTCTTCCCCAAGCATCATCCTAAAAAATAATGTGAAACTAAAACCATGGAGAACCTTCCAAAAAATATTGGAAAAACTCTCAGATTTTCCACACCACTAACCTGAACAAGAGAAGAACCTGAAACTCCTCAGAAAACTGGTGTAGTCAAGTGTGAGTAGTGAATACTCAAAACAATTCACTTCACTGTCTGTACAAAACCCCAACACGACACTGAGGCCCTTACACCCGTCCTTCTGGTGTTAAATTAATTTTCATTGCTGGTTATGGAGACAAGGAGTCAAAACAAGCCAAAAGTCACAGCTGGAAGCTGGCAGCAGCATTTCAAACTTGGCCAAAACTTGTCTGATGGATACGCACGTAGGTATTCAGATGTCTTCACTTTGTAAGAAAGAGTCAGTATTTGCCTGAAAGCTCCCAGTGGGTGAGCTGGGGATGGGGATGCGCTGGGGGAGCTGGGCTGGCTCTGATGAGGGGTACAGGACAGCCCAGGAAGACAAGCAGAGGTAGCAGGAAGGCTGTGGGAACAGTATTAAGAACAACAATATTTGCTTTTCTCTTCAGATGCAGAACCAAACCTCAGAACGGGACTGAATGGCAACATAATGACAAAAATTTAAATAACTTCAAGGCCTCCAAAGATGGGACTTTTTGACACTTTGTTCCAAGCATGAAGTGTTTGGGTTCCTGAGCCAGTGTAGGACAGTTGCATGCAGAAGATCTGGGTTGTAGTGGAATTTTGAGTGATGAATCCTATCACTCAGGTACTTCTGAAGGTCATGTGGAAGTGTCTGTCTACCTGGGACCTCCCAGGAGGAGAGGGGGTATTCCATTTTCTGCTTTTCAAAAATTGCGTGTGTCTGGCACTTTGCTTTTACACTTGTGCCAGCAGGCAGCTGTACCATCCCTCATCTCCTTCTGCTTCCTATGAGGAATGTCCTTACTGCAAGTCTGTCCCCTGGGGTGGCTTTCTAGGCAGAGAAGAGATTTTTTATTCATGGGTGACATAAAGAGCATGACCCTGCCTGTACACACACTGTCCTAGTAGGACAGAGTCCTTCAGAGGGAAAAGACATCTTCATTGAATAGTAAAATTTTTTTTACAAGTCTGAATTTACACATTCTCACATGCAAAACCCTCCTCTGCCCATTTTTGCTTGCTTTCTTTTTATATCTGACTGAAAATACCTGCCAAGTCCAGTGACAAGAAATGCACTCACTGTGCTGTCAGGACAGTCCCTTCTTCATTGGTATGGGCTAGATGTGTCCACTGACTCTTTCAGTCCTTTCTGCAGCTTCCAAGCAGGTGAAAGGTTTGGCATAATGGATTTTAACCAAGTCCCAGCAGTCTCCAGTAAGGGCTCCTCTCCCCAAAGAATTTTCTTAAAAGGCATGACAAGGGGTTCAGATCTGATATTCTTTCTCTCTCTGTTGTTGGCTTTTATTTATTTTAGTCATTTCTGCCCATATATTTGAAAGAGATGCCAAACACACTCAACATAACAAAGGTACAGTATTCACACACCTTGTTAGTCCAAACTACTGCTCTTTATCTCATATTTCAAGACTGCACAGGTGAGTGACATGGAATAGGAAGAACTTCATCTCAGCTTATGCCCACTTTGGGGAAATAATCAGTGGTCAGGCAGTGGTTGGAGCTTGTATTTTCCTGTGTTTTGTGTTCTTGTGTACAGAGCATTTCTGCATTTCATACAGCATTTCTGGCTCTTCAGAAAATAAGACAAGTTGTACATGTAATTTACGGGACCAAGCTCTTCATTTAAGTGAGGACTAGTTGTGGTTTTCAGAGTAATAATTCATTATACATAAACATATCCCCTTTTCAGAACTCTGGGAGTATAGGGAATGATTTCTGCATTAGATCATTTGGTGTGTTTACCTTTTAGCTTCTAATTTGCTTGTGGGAGGGAGAACTCTGATGGCTTTCAGAGCATCACTCCTCATTAGCCAGTGAGCCAAACTGTGGGATTTCAAACTCTAAAGCAAAGATAAAATGAAGAAACCTAATGATTATAATCAGATATTTCAAGGGTAGGAAGAGTGTGAGTGCTTGGGCTCTGACACAGTGTAAGTGAACCTATCAAAAACATTGAATCAGTTCCTTGTAACCACACTGCCCCTTGGCATGGATCAAGGTTGGATGTGATCCGTGAGCTGACCTGGTACACCCACAACTCTGGGTGTGCAGGGCCATGAACTTCTGTTTTGTCCCTTCACTGTTTTGCCAAGAATGTTACCCTTGCCATCAGACCTTTAGCTGGGTGCAGGGTGCTCTTATTAAATTTACATTGTGCACCATCAGTGCCCTTCTTGGATGGACAGCTCTGCCAGGGTAGGTGAGTTATACATGAGCCAAGTACCCTGTGGACTCGAGCACACAAGGCACAGTCCTGCAGGATGTGTGAATCCTCCATATTTGTTCCTTATTTGGTGGAAAACAACAAATTATTGCAGAGATGTCAAGGTAAATCACATTGCAATTCACCTCTGCTCCAGAATGCTCCAAGACATATCCAAGACAATGGTTGCTGTTGGTCAGCAGCTCAAAACCAAAAATTATTATTCCATGTGAAGAGATTGGCAATTACCAAATATTCATAAAAAATGGCATCCATGTATAATCTGTAAATATTGGAACTGGTTGGACAGTTCTCCTCAGAATCCCTTTGCAAAAAAGGGTATGATTTCCACAAAATCATTATGAAAGAGAAATATTTTTTAGAATTTTTTTTTTTTTTAAGATCAGCTCAGTATTTATTTCACTTTTGCGAGCTGCTCTGGTTGCCTGAATTCCTTCTAAAAAGAAGTGCTTCAGGCTCTGCAAACATAATTTTTTGTGCAATTTAAGTGACATGGATACACAATTAAACAAACAAACCTCATTTTGGTTGTTTTTCTGCAAAATTAATAACTATGGAAGTAGTTTTTAAACTCTTCTTTGCCTCTTCTCACTAAGTCTTGACTTATCTTGTCTCAATAGTAACAAGAAAGGGTCAGAGAAGTGGCTACTGATAGCCTTGATAATGGACAGATAACACTAATACAAAAAAATCACTAATATTCAGGAAATTTAGAAACTGAATTTTCTCATTCAAGGAACTTTCCATTTAGGAAAGGGTTTCCTTTGAAATGGCAGCAGAAAAACATTCCACAGGAGTTTTTCATCAGTATTAGCAGTAGAAAGGCATGAAGTGGAAAGGTGTTGCTCCTACCTTGAACCATTTCATTCAGCCTTTTCCAGGAACCCTTTTTTTTTTTTTTTTTTAAGAAATCAAAACTATGAAGTGCAACCAGCAAAGTGCCAATCCCCTCTTAGGTGTCCCAGCCAGGAGGAATAACGAGAATCAGAGCAGAACCACCAGGTTTAGTAACAAAAGGTGGGAATTTGGCCTGGATTAAAACCAGCCCACAACCTGCAGTAAAACTGACTGTGCACATGTCTGTTATCTCTTCTTTCATCCTCCTTTTCTGTCTTGGCCATTACAATTTGATCTCATAAGAGAGTCTGTGTAAGCAGACCTTGTGTTCAAAGAGAGCTTGATTTCTGCAAGTGGCCTTGGCAGGGCTCCCCTTGAGCAGACCTGGTGGTTGCCTCTACTGCTTCAACACAGATGTTGCCTTTTCAAGTCTTACAGACTGCTGAACAGACAAGGGATGCTAGGAGAAAATGAAAAAACCCCAAACCTATAGCTGTATTGAAAATATGGTATAAATTGTATAAAAATATTTTTAAAATTTAGCTAAGTAGTAGGCCAATGAAAATAAGTGACAGTGAAATGCAATTAGTGCAGTGTAGATCACTCCCCTAATTTGGTTCAATTGCCTTTCTACATTCATTCAAGAAAGAAAAAATATTGCAAATAATTTTTTCTTTTCAGAGATGACAGGTTAATCTGAGTATTAATGGGAATATTCCTCACCATCAGATGAGCTCTAAAGACTTCGCTTTGAGAGACAGGCATCCCCCCAGATTTAGGAAGGACAGTTAGATTCCTCCACAGGATGCTCACCATCATTTATGGTTTCAGTATCTCTGAGAAATCTCCTGGAGAAACCTTACTGCATCACAAATCCAGGCATATAAGTGTATTTTTAAGATTTCCCCTTTTCTTCCTGCCCATGTCATACACAAATAGGAAATGAGGTTTAACAATTTTGTTAAAACATTTGCAATTACAAATAAGAATTTTATGTCAAGCTCACAGTGACATATGTTTCACTTTATAACCTTATCACGGAGTAGATTGCTTTGGAAAAGACAGAGATTTATTCTGAAACATTTTTTTCTTTCATCTCTTTATAGTTCTTTTGATGATTTTAAATGTTTGTGCTATTGGTACTTACATACAGTAAATGATAAATGATATATTATAACAACAACTACATGAAGCTGAATTGCTTTCTTTACTGAGTTTAGTGAATTTACTGCCTTGAAAGGTAACAGATTGATAGCACTAGTGAATTAAATCCTCTCTTTATCCCCAGAACAAGTATAATATGGGCATTGCAAATGTTTTCCAGGCCTATAAATCAGCCATGGCACCTCAACTATCATCCACAGGGGCATGCTGCTCCCTGCTTTTCCCTTCTGCTTTTTGCTAGAGCTTCTTTAGGGATTTTACAGAATACATTAATCTTAAGAAGTAAAGGGAAGTGGTATGTCTCATAAGCTTCCATTTTCTGTATCAAGCAATAATTATAAACTCTTCTTATGAGAAAAGGTATGTGAGAAATATATGAGTTGGTGGTTGGTGTTGCCTTGGAAGGTACAACAGGAGCTGCTGAGATACAGGGCATGAGCAGCATAATCCAGCCACGGGTGGGAGACTCCTCCACCTCTTACAGACACTGTTTCCAAAATCTCTGCTTTTTCACTGTTATACTGTCATAAACCTCTAAGTGGCCACCTTGAAAATATAAGAAACTGGAGAAATGTTGGAAATACAGTGCTGTGTTCTTTCAGATATATTTACTCCATTGCTCTCAGTGAAGTTAATCTGATTTATACACATCACCCCATGGGAAAAGCAAGTTTCCAACAGAGCTCAGGAAGACCTCATGGGAGCTAAGGGTCAATTTATAGCCAGCCCAATAATTTATTTTCCACAAGGTTTCCTCTGTTCAGTATTCTCAACCAGACATTTTGCAATTCTGGGTTTTCATCTTTTGAGACAGGTAAAAATCAATTCATTACTGACTTTTTCTGAAGAAAATTGTGTGGAGGGAAAAGCAGGTGTTAAATAAAAACAGCAGCACTCCAAACACATTATTTCAGCTCTTATAAATAACAGTTGTCTCTTAAATTCATCTCTTGTGAAGAAATCTCATCTAATTCCACTACCTTTGAAACCCTAGGAATATAAAATTAATGGAATAATATTTATTGTTATAGACCAGTAACATTTTAGAGGGAATGAAGGTTCTAAAATAGGTTTTATTTCATGAGGTTGTTTTGGTTTTGTTTTTGTTTTTTCACCAAGGTAAGCATTCATTCCAAATATCACATAAATTGGAATCATAACTCTACATTACAAACCCGTGTGACTTTCTGGGCAGTAGATAATGGGCTGCTCTTAAATAATTGTGTTGCTGTCTGACACCATACACAGACCTGCCTCAGGCAATTTTTTGAATGATTCCTTTCTTTTTGCCCAACTTTTCTGTTTATTTTTTTGTTTATTTTGACATTTTTACTACCTCATTTTGGACGAGCTGTTCTTTGCCATGTTTTTAAGGGTCATTTCACCTTTGGCTTCTAATATTTCTAATTCAGATCTTGCCTACCGTTGGTTATTCCCATTGTTCCCTTCTCCAGTTGCTTTTTCACCCTTTCAGTTTTACTGACAACATGAGATCTGCTATTAACCACTCAAAAATTCTACTGTTGCTGCTTCTGAAGGTTCATGAAAACAGCACAAATGAAAGAGAGATAATATTCTGGGTTTGGTTTTATTTTTTATTGTGGTTCAAACCAATGCAGTGCAGGTGCATGAAATTAGTGGTCTATCACAGCAGATCTTATAAAAGTGTTATGTATTTATATAAACCCAAGAAAAATATTTTTACTCTATTAGAGACTTTAATAACATTTACCTGTTTGGATTTCAGAGCACCAGTGTCACATGATAGGTTTTACACAGCTGACTGCCTGTTAATTGAATCCTCTAATTCAGCTTCTAATTCTACATTTTAATGGTTGAAAGCCCATTAAAGCAGCTATTTCTCTAATAGCTGTGTGGAAAAGGTGATGTTTGTTGTTTCATCCCGACTAACTCTTCCCCTCATCCTTGGCTGAGTGGTGTGATGGGGCTGCCCAGACCTTTCAGTTCGACTTTGGTGCCAGAGCAGCACAAAGCACATTTTCAGAATTATCTCACAGACCTCCTCTGTGTTTGTTACCAACAATAAACCACTCACACGATGTTTCCCATTAGCACATATCACTAGACTAATATCATTTATTAGCCTAAAATAATGGTCTGCAAATCTCTTTTCAGCATTCACAATACTTTCAAAAATCAAACCAAACCCTTTACCTACCCAGCTAGAAAATCTGGATGAAGCTAAATAAGTTCTCAAAATTGCACAGAAGGAAAGAAAACTTTTTTTTTCCCCCGCAGCATGCCCAGAGCTTTATAAAATTCTGGTCAAAGTTGAAGAAGACTGGGTTACAGGACACTTTTTCTCTGCAGCTATAAATAAAGAAGCAGATGTTTGCACCTGCCAGATTTGCTTTTGCCTTCCATGCTGTGAGCGTGTAATCACTGCAGGTAATGGCATCTCGCTGAAGAGTTAACTCAATAAGGAGCATTAGGGGACATGGAGCTTATGATTCATTTTGTTACAGCATTTTGTTATACACTTAAAACTGACTCAATATCAATGGCTAAATTATGACTAAATACCAGTGGCTAAGTTATCAAGGTATGTGATTTTATAACTCTATCTAAATGTGCTTTGCTCTTTTGTAGGCTCACTAATGTATTGCAAATTGTTCATTTTTAAAAATATTCTAGAAAATGTCAACTTACATCGTTGCTTGGCCTAAAGTCAAATGTACCAAATGCTTTGTTAAATAATTGGTCTAAGACTGTAGAACAAAGTCATCCATCACCAAGTCACAGGTTTTGTTTTGTTTCCAATAAATTCTTTCAGTGCAATTTCCTTTGGTAATAAATCTTAAATCTGTGATATTCAATAGCATTACACTACATTGAATTTGCTATGTGTGTTTAATGCAGGCTAAATACCAATCTGAAAACCAAGGGCTTACACAAACCTTTTACAGCATTTTTGAATGTATAATAGACATGAAATATTTAAGATGTGAGCCAACTACTGTTCAGCTGAAGATGAAACTTCTGTTATTCCCCCAGTGCTCATTATCAAGTTTGCTGAACTTTTCTCAGAAGCAGCTGGTGCTGGGCAATGCCTGGTAAAGTGAACAGTTTGGCTTGTCACATCACAAACATGACTCTCAAGTTCGGAGCGGGTCACAGAGCAGAAATTGGCTGTTTCATGGAGCAGGAACTGCTGCATTAGCCACATTTTCAGCCTCTGGAGAACCCCCACATTACTGCCCTGAGCGGGGATCCTGTCCCTAGAGAGCCAGGCACCAGGGGCTGGGGATGAGCAAAGGAGGACAAGGCACATCAGGGATGCAAAGGAACCTCAACAGCCTCTTTGGGAAGGCATGGTCCATTCTGCAGTGTGAATCAATAAATCTAAGACTCTAATTCCTGTTATATTAACCTGCTCTATTGTTTGGGTTTTTTTTAAATTTTATTTAAATTGTTTGGAAGGTGAATCAGTTAGTAAAAGATTGAGTGGCATAAGTTCGCAGAGATATGAGAGTCCAAGTAGTCCTTTAAATCAAAGAATAAACACAAATATCTTCGGATAAGTTCTGGATTTCTCTGTGTTCTAAGATCTGAGTCAAAATGTTACAAAAAGACATTTTTCTGTTGAAATTATTGACAATGTTACTGATTCTATAAGATTTTCAGCTGAAATATGAAGACCATTTTATCACAAGTTTCTCTGAGACTGGTTTCTGGTACACCTGGAAAAAATCTTGTGATTATTTTTTCCCCCGAAATAACAGTATGAACACATTTTTTGTTGGCCTAGGTCCCACTAACAGTGCTCCCAGGGTGTGCTAAGGCACAGATACAGCTCCAGGGGAATACAGATCCATTGAGGAGTGTTCAGTCAGTCAGCCTCAAGCCTGTCAGGAGATCTGCTCTTATTTTGTAAGGTGAAGACAAGATAGAAATGCCATCTGATACATTTGCACAAGATCCAAGGGCAATGAATGAAAGCATTGGCCTCTCAAAAAGACCTGTCAGGAATTTCTGCAATACCTGCAGCATTTCAGCAGTGCTTACAAATTGCTAATGTCATTTTGTGACAGACTGCAAATAATTAAAAATGGCTAAATATGCTGCTTGTAAATGGGCTTGTTGAAAACTTTGATCACAGACAGAAAGGAATTCTTTGAAAAACCTACTGTTAACAGTAGGTAAAAAGTTAATGAGAAACATGTAAATAATTAATTCTTCCTCTAGAGCCAGAAAGGATTTGTTGTTGCTGTTAATGGACTCACAATATATGTTGTATTGTCTTTTCTGAAGTAAGCACTGAATTACTTGATCTCCATACAAAAGAAAACAATTTATTGCACCAATAGCTTTATTAGTGTTTGTATTCCCAGAAAACAATATTTTCCTGGGTTAACTAAAACAGTTTGCCTTGATTATAATACATAGGATAGCACAGCTAAATTGACACTTCAAAATAAACAGGATACTTTAAATAAAAACCACTGTTAAAGGAAAATTCACAAAAAAAAAAAAAAAAAAGAGTCTGGCACTTGGTACTTTCAAGAAAGCAATTGCAAGCACAGATAACTATTTCAGATGACCCAGTTGTAATACTGCATTTAAATATGTCTCCTTTCTCCACATGATGTTCTTTGAAGAAGTAACATCAGGAGAAGCAACACCCTTCCTTTACTGACGTGTAATACGCAGAGTCATCACAGCCTGAAGGTCATTCTGTTGAAAAACACTCACAGGATCCCGGTTGTTCAGGTGTGGTCATTCCACAGCTGAACTGAAAATATCCTCTCCCTACTTTATTTGATAAATATTTTGGCAATATGACAATAATCTCTCATTTGACATTATGTTATTCAGTCATATGACTGCTCTCAGTTGTCCTATTGAAACTAATTTCTTGATAGTTTTGGTGAACATCTAAATTTCATGCAAGTTTGCTGACCACATTGTCTGCATCATATTAGAAACTGTGCTGAAGCAGGTACATCTCATGGACAATAATGATACCCTGGCATAAGCCAGAGGATAGCTTGGGGGTAGGTAACAGGTTTGAAAAAACACAGGAAGAATTTGTCATCCAAGTTCTTTCTGTATAAGATTGTCAGGTCCTGCTACAGCTTCATTCATGCTTGACAGACACCGATGATATTTAATCATTATAAATGCACAGGGCCCACTGATGCTCCTGCTACTGATGGAAAAGTTGCACCTTGGCAATCTGATGCTATTAATTTTCATTTATAGGTAAATATAAGTGAATAAATATATTAGAAGGAAAGATTTATTTTTTTTTTTTTCTGAGAGAGAAGGTAGGTTTCTGAGGATAGGGATTAACCACCATTCAGCTATAACAATTTACATCAGCGCTAAACAGAATCTAACCTAAAAGCAGCACTGAAAAAACCTGAAAACAAAACAAAACAAAACCCAAACACCTTAAATATGCCCTGTGAGTCTTTTGTTGTACTGATTTTTACAGGAGGAAGCCCTGGCAAGGCCTGCAGCAGGGATGCTGTGCCATACACATGCCCATACTGCTACAGGCCCTGTTCTAGCTTTGTGTTTAAACTCAGCCTTGCACTAAGGAATATTCCCCCATCTCCACATATCCTGTAAGAAAATGACTAAGTTCTTCATGCGGCCTCAGGATCCTCACCCAGCAGTGTTCCACTGCATGTGGCACTGTCCTGCCTCCAGGCAAACCTTCGCAGCTCAGGCAGCAAATTGTGTCTCCCTGGGCATCTCTTCCCCCAAAGAAAAGCATCTGAAATTTCAGCAGCGCCGAGCAGGAGTGTGAGGAGGTTGAATGACTTCATCCTATTTTTATTTTCCGCCATGGGGGTCTGAAATAGCAGGAGGTGTTAACAGCTTGCATAAGTTTGTAAAATTTCAAAGAACTGAGGGAGTGGGGGCAGGTCTCACATAATCCAGAAGTTCTTCCTCTGCAGAAGGAGGAGATCTCACTGTCTTTTCACATGAGGGCTGTCATTCATCTTCATTTCAGGGCCCCCAGCAGATTGTCTCCCCACATTAATAGACATATTTCAGCCTTTTTTCTGGCTCCTGCTAAAGCTATTGTCTCCTGATCCAACTCTTAGCAGGTCTCTGGTCATTTGGCAAGGCAGGGAAAGTGCTTCATGCAGTACCAGCCACATCATCCTTGTTTGTGCCTCAGGCTACAGAAGATGATGTGCCTTACCTTGTCAGCTGAGCTGGGAGGCTTGTGGCTTTCCAGCTCGTTTTTGCAGGATACGCATCACAGATCCCTCTAATCATCACTGGAAAACCTTTGTATCAGAAATAATCCTGGATGGGGGCTACAGTAAGGCTAACATATCCAAGAGCAAGAAATCCTGCAGCATTTATACTTCCTGCAAGAATCATTTCTGGGTCTTTGTGACATGCTGTTCCCCACATCTGGCCATGGCATGTACCTCAACCCATCAGTGGGCATTGTTATTTCCAGGTTTCTGTGTCACAGGCTTGATGGGTGCAGCTGCATGAGATGCAGCAACAGACTCCTAAGAGCAAATAATATGAGTCCTGATGGAAATTAAATTAATATCTCTTTTACAGGGCACAGCTGATCTACTAATGCTCCTCCCCACACAGAAATACTGTGAAAAATGTTCCCCATTTCCCTCCTGATGCAAGGCAGCTATTTTTTATTTTTTAATTATGTATCTATTTAGCTATGTCTTACATAGAAAGCAGCCTGGAAAAGCATCACTCAGCATTAATAAGAGAAATAATGAAGAATTACGTGATGAGGGCTTACCAAGCATGTTCTAGCATATACCAGAGAAGCAGTGGCTGGGAGTCACACACACTTTCATCTCGGAACGAGCACTTCATTGCCGGAATTTACCAGCTGCCCAGCAGATGGTGGTGTTATTTCAACTACTTTGCTCTGTGCTCCCTGGGAAGCAGCCAGGCTGCACGGAACAATGTGGGAAGAGTTGCTTCAGGATTTCACAGCTCACAGAACTGCACTTACAGGTTATTTCCTGCAGCATCCTGATACTCCTTCTTGTAGAAAAATATGTAACTGATAGATATCAGCCTTCTAGTACCTAAAGGGGACTTACAAGAAGGCTGGAGAGGGACTTTTTTCAAGGGCATGTAGTGATAGGACAGAGGGGAATGGCTTCAAACTGACAGAGGGGAGGGTTAAATCAGATATTAGGAAGAAATTCTTACTGTGAGGGTGGTGAAGTCCTGACACAGGTTGCCCAGAGAAGCTGTGGCTGCCCCATCCCTGGAAGCATCCAAGGTCAGGTTGGATGTGGTTTTGAGTGATGTGGGATAGTGGAAGGTGTCCCTGCACATGGCAGGCAGATTGGAATGAGATGAGCTTTAAAGTCCTCTCCAACCAGTGCAATTCTATGACATAGTAAATTAAACATTCTACAACTGTCTTAGTGAAAATTCTGGTGACAGGAGGAAGCAAGCAAGAAGAAATATTTCTTTGAAAGATCTCTTTTCCAGAAATTTCAATCTCCTACAAGCCATTCCAGCCATGACCTGGTAGTGTCATTACCTCTTTCTAGGATTTACAGTCTTCTCCACAGCTTATGTGGGATAACCTAATTGCTCATGCTCTTTACTAGCAATAAACTTTCCCTTTCTTTTTCAGTTCTTGTAACATTTTATTCTTTGTTCCTGCCCTTGCTGAGTAGATATTTCATTGGATTTGCTGACTCTCTTTTATCTCTTTTTGGCAGCCTGTATTTTGTCCTTTCCCTTCTTAAGCTCCTGGCCACAGCAGCAAACAGCACCTCATCTCCTGGCTGTTTGGCTGTCATGGAGCAAGATCCCACAAAGGAGTAGTAAACCCCATCAAAAATTTGATGGTATTTCTGCCTTTAGATAGGAGATAGAGAGGAGAGAGAGCATTTTTAGGACTCTCTGGAAGCACTAGATCAAATTGTACTTAACCTTTCTGGTTTAAAAACTGTTATAGCCATTGCAACATGACATGGTCAGTCACCAGCTGGAATGATCATCCAAAGTCAGTTTGAGAAATCTGGCTGCTCACTGATGATATTCAATCTGTTGTGGCCTGACACAACACCTGGACACTTTCCAGATATCTGAGGAATGACATGTTTCAGTGCAGAATTTTTGAGCTGCTCCACGTACTGAGTTAGCTGACATGTATCTTCATGAATACTTTATATGAACTCAAAGTCTGGGACATGATGCAAGTAATTTTTCTGATGCCAGCAGGAGCAGAAATTTGTCATACTTGCTTAGGTCTCAAGTGCTTCCATATTACAATGCTAAGAAAGCAATAACTGATTATGAATATTTCATATTATCTACAAATGTTTAGAATCAAACCTGTTTCTTGGATATGGGAATACCTTTAGCAAGGAATACAAGCAAATTCTGATATGAGTGCCCTTAATGATCTAGAGTGAAACAGAGTCCACCACAGGCATGTATCTTTGCCAATACAGTTTTGAGAAGACTATTTCCTCCACTCTGTCATCATGAACTCAGAGTCTGCCCTTTTCATATCCATAGTACTCCCCTTTTCCAGCAAGACCCATTGCTGGGTGTGGATGGAAGGCAGAGCCAGGCTGGCCACCCTCCAGGCAGTCAGCCTCAGGCTGCTGCTGCATCCTCCTCCTGGCACTGCAGAGACATGGGGCACACCAGATCATCAGTTCCCTGGAGTCACAGGCTGCAAACAGCAGCTGATCTCTCCCAGAGAGTGTGCCTGCTGCTGTGTGGCTGCAAACCTGCTCACCACTGCTGCAAAGGCAGGAGCCAGCATCCTCTCATCACCATTTAGGGTCTGACAGCCTCCAGGGATGAGTCCTCCTTTGGCTGCACTGCCACACAGAGGTCGCACAAGCTGTTATTCCTATTCCCTGCCCAGTTTCTGGGAGGGCAGAATTGGCTCCATGTCAGCCGTGTTTTTCCTGAGCTCCATGACTTGACCTCCAGGCGGGTTGCTCAGAGTTGGCAGTGCATTTATGGGCTTAGTGGGAGCTCCTCTGAGAGATCTCAGAGCCACCCACTGTGCAGATACAGCTGAAATTTTTGGTCAGGACCCAAAATTCTGTTTCAAGTGTGTTTCCTCAAACACCACATCCCATGCCCAAGCCCTGCAGAGCTGTAGCTTGGGTTGCAGTTATCCCAAGCAGACAACATTCACATCCACTTAGCCATGCAGAGTAAGGTACCAAAATATAAGAGACTTGAGAATGAGACTGCTCGAGAAGTACAGGGTACATTTTGTGTAATAGAAGGCAATTTATATGTAAAATATGTGTAATCAAAGAAAAAAGTGCCTTAAATACAATATTCAAAATTCAGCAATAAAATCCTGTATCTGACAATGATAAAAGCAGCACATTATAAACATGTCATGCAGAGAGCAGATGCTCTTTGAGGGGGAAACAAGATTTGTAATGTAGAGGTAAAATAGTGGTGACACAAACAGGATCAGTCACACACAGCTGGGCAGTGCCCTCAGCAGTGCCAGGATGGGAGCTGAGGAGGTGTAGAAATGCTTCACACTGCAGTGTTGCTGTGGACATCACGACTTCTTCATTGGGGCTGCCAGGGCTGGACCTCACACTGCTCCTAAAATAACGGAAGCTGATGCTGCTCAAGTGGTACATTCTACCAAATGAGCTCTAATAAGAATAGTCCAGCAATTTCTTTCTTATTTGTGTTCCAGGCCCCAGTACACTTCATTTTCAAATGGTTGAAAATAATTCATAAGTTAATCAAGTCTTACCTAACTGTCTTGGTACATACCTTTGAATCTTACGTGTCTTTGGTTTTTTGGATGACCTTATACTGCACTTGATCTCTACATGGATGATAAGAAGCAGCTTTCCTTGTAACCTAAGGGAAGAGAAACTAGGGAGATATCTCCAAGTAGAAAATACAAGCAGCTCCCTTACTTAGAGAAAAAGCACCCTAAAAATTCACCAAAGAGAGTGGAATAATGCACGGCATACAACCATGAGCTCAGCCTGGAATGAACTTCAGAGAGCTGTGTAGGAACTGGGACATTTCAGTCATACAATGCAAAGAATAGGATCACAAGTTAACTTTCATGAGGACCAGATCTTCACAAATCTTGTCTGTGCTTGATTAGAGCAGTGGGTTAAAGTACAAGAGCTTTGCTAGAATTTTCTTCTCTTTCTCTCTTTTTTTTTTTTTTTTTTTTTTCCCTTGTGGTAGTTAAATCTATTTCCAAAACATTAAGATGGAAGGTTTAGAAGCTGGAAACCAACTATGCCATCAAGCAGTCTCAGTCACAGAAGACTTAAACATGTGTGCAGTGTGCAATTTAACAGGATTATCAGAAACTAATAGTTAAGGTTTTGTTGTACTAAATGTTCACCAACCCTTTGTCAAGTAGTTCTAATTACCAGGATTTTAATGGTAATGTTTAACAGCCCCAGAACTCCAGGGTCTTTTAATATCTGCCACAACAGAGTTTTCAATTATCATAATTCTGTCCTTAATTTCTGTCACTATAATTATCCTTCATTACAGCAACATTCTTAAATCTGACTCATCAAAGCAAAATTTTTCATTGTTTCACTTCACTTGCAACTCAAACTGGGATTTAACCTCTCAGTCATTTCTCCCTATACTTTCAATGAATGGAAAACAAAATCAGTTTTCTCTTTTCCCACATGCTAGAGTTGCTGTGTCAGTGTATGGAACACACCATCTTTTTTGTCAAAACTAAGTCAAAGGTTGAGTATTTATACAATTCTTATAATAATAACAGGAACAGTACAGGGCTGAAATCTCTAATATTTGCAACAGTCACTTGCATCACAGCATGGCTGACCTTCAGAAAACCTAGCACGTAACAAAAAAGTATTTGTAGTTGATAACAGCCGTCTCTGATAATTCACCTACCTTAGCAGAGCAATCCATTCGATATGGTATTAATTACATTAAAAATACTGGAATACCAGTAAGCTACAGATCTTAATTTATTTAAATTGCATATATGCAATTCATTTTCAAAGTGCTTCAATGTTTGCACTTGAAAAATGTGATCAGCCTACAAAAAAAAAAAAAAAAAAAGTAGATGTTCTCAGTGTCAGATCCCGCAGCCTGCACCGGCTCTGCCTGACCTCAGTTTGATGGCAAAGCAGGATGGAGTCTGTCTTCCTCAAAAATTGGCTTTCAAGCCCACTGAAACAGGTCACTGCAACCAGCAGTGCGCCGCTGCACCGAGTCATTCCCCACCTCACCCTGTGCTGATTGAAGGCAATTTTAGTGCTGATTTTGTGGGAACAGACTGCAGCTCTCCAGCTCTTTGTCTGGGTGCTTTCAAAGTCCCTTCTGCAGTGCTTCATCCAAGTTAAGAACTCAATTTCACAAACTCAGATCGAGAAGACTACAAAACAAATATAGCTGCGACAAGAAGATAATGATAAAGTGGAAGGTACTGTCTATTACTTCAAGTACTTCTGTGGCACTTCCTCTCTTAAGTCTGTGTAGCAGCCTCAGCCTAGAAGGTTTCTAAATTAAAACTAGAACATAAGAAACACTACATCATAAGGCTTTGATAGAGAAAAAGTAACTGGCAATCTCACTGTCTTTAACAGAGAGAAATAACTGGCAATCTCACTATTCTCTCCTATCATTTCCCTGTGGGATGCTGTGTGGTGCAAGGAGATTGTGTGGTGTAAGGGATTCAGCAAGCCCTGGGAGCCAGCTGAGCCTTGGAGTGGCTGTGGGACTCTGGACCACTCACTTGACCTTCCTCTGCTTCATTCAGAGGAGGAAAATTAGAGGCAGCATAGAGCCATAATGAAAACTGGACATTGCTTATAGCAGTATTTTCTGGAAAGGTAAATTGCAAACCATAACTTTGTAACAGCAGTTTTGTTCAGTGCTGTAATGTCTGGTACATGAAAGCAGCAGTTCTATACATGCACAGAGTGCAAAATAAATCTATGAAATTTATGGAGGCACACCTTTGGTTCTTGGCTGTGTGCTGTGCACTAAAGAGATCTTCTTGCAACTGCCTAATATCTACAGATAATAAAAGTGTAGTCCATACTCAATTGCTAATTAATCTAAGACCTACTCTTTACATTTTTATTAATTTTAATGCAGCTGGTTAGTGGGCGAAAGACATGATTTATAAAAAGGCTGCAGTTGGCTCCTTGCAAGAGGCTTAAACTCTCAGCTGTAACATAACAGGAGAGGAGGCTGGAAAACTCATCTTTTCATCTTGTCTGGATGCTTGCTCTTGGCAGTCCAGTGTTGACTGCACAGTTTTTCCAGAAAGGGGTGGAATCATTGCTATTCTTGGTCGTTCCTGATCTTGGTGATCATCCTGGCCATTTTTGTCATTTCTGGTCTTGGTGATCACCCTCCTTCAAGCAGGCTGGAGTAGATGACCTTCAGAGGTACCTTAATTGACATTTCTAGACTTCCCTGGTCCTGCCTGCTCAGGTGTATAAAATCAGCTTAGGAATGATAGCATCATCTCTGAGCATGGGCAACAGCTGGTCCTTAGGTGCCCTATTAAACTATTTAAGAGTTTCTTGGGGAGCTGGAGTTCAGTTCACACTTGCCTGAGAACTCTTCTGGGGATACAAGGCTGGATTTGGGTCTTACTCACCCTCCCTCTAACCACCTTTGATCCAAACCCTGCAACTGATGTAAATGGGAGACGGTGAAACATGTTAATATGAAAAAAAACCCAAACCAAACCAAAACCCCCCCAAAATCCAACAACCTGTGGATACTCTAAAATATATTTTCAATCTAAGATGATAATTGACTTCTTACTAAAATGTTCTGTCTCAAATAACTGTTCTTAAGCTGTTGACACAAATGCATCAGTAGGGATTACATTGTCACTATCTACGTTTATCAGATCAAAATTATTTGATTTAAAATCTATACGTAGCTACTTCATTCAAAACTCTATACATATATACTTTTAAAAAATCAAGTACAGCAAATAAACATGTCAGAGTGGAAATAACTAAGATAATGCATGAAAATATCAATAATACCACATATGTGTGTGTGACACCAAAGAAATAAGCAATTACAAGGCTTGGCTTAAATGCTACCACTGTAGTGGGAAAGAAGTGCTCTTATATTATACTGCAATCTAAGGCAAGGATGAGGATCTTTATTTCCTGATGGTCTTTGGAGAGCCAGTCCCTATACAAGCTGGCGATCCTTAACTTAATCCGGTTAAGAACTGTCAAGATTAAAGTAAATTTATGTGCATCAAAAGGTAAGTAAATGCATGTGCTTGACCTCACCTGCTTGTTTTCAAGCATTCCCAATGTAACTGCTTCTTGCCTCCATAAGGTTAAGAAAGATCAAGACTTGACTGTTGCCCATTTAAAATCTTCAGAAATTAGCAGCTAGCTTAGACAATGAGATGAGGAAAAGTCATTTGCATCTAGCTGGTCTTTGGACCAGCTTTGTGATGGAACTCTTGCAATGCAGAGGAATGTATGATTAAAATTTATCTTACTATGCTTTACAAACAATTTACTGGAAATACTTTTACGTACACAATGTTACCTATTCCTCTTCAACTTGGGTTTCCAATGAAAATGTGCTGAAATTCATGGATGATCAAGAGAAGTAGCATCAATTATTATCCCAAGCTAAGGTAAATTTATGAACAAGTTATATGTGTCCTGGATGCATTACCAGCTCCTGCTGAGCACTGCAACACAATACTCTGGTTATGGACCATCTGCCCAACATCATCTGTATGATGGAAGTAAAAAAAGTCATTCTTTATCTCTACTTGAAGCAGAATCAGTGGCTCATAAAAGCTTGAGCCCTGTATGGGGAAAGTGTCTGAGCTCAAAGTCAGCTCTGCTGGGAAAGGGTTGTGTTACAGGAGTCCTCCACAGCTGGAATTTCACCTGGTGGAACTGAATCAGTGCACATCACCCCAGTAGTAATCCAAGCCCTTGGAACAGGCAGGCAGCAAATTCTACCAGAGAATCAAGATTTGGCTGTGTGTGGAGAGCTGACTCTGGCTTGAGTTACCTTTACAAACACAAGTGCATATTTTAATCACTGCAAGCACATATGGTATTGGTTGGCAATTGGGCATCCTCTAACAAGGTTATTTGTCTTCAGAGTCAACAAATACAGGATGATCAACCTTTGTCTAGGTAAAGAACAAATATATTAAAGTTCTTTATTTAAAAATGTTCATTTAACATTCATAGAAATGTGATCGCACCATAATGTAATAAAATAATATTGAAGGATCCAACCAAATCTCAACAAAATATTTTCTCTGTCCTTTGATTACAATAACTTTCAGGCCAAACCTACAACCACTAAAAAGACTAGAAAACAGTCATCCTGTTCACTCTTTTATTAGCACAGGATGTTTTCCCTTTCGTTACCTCAGTGTCTTGTCTAGTCTAGTCCCCACTGTTCCTGACTATGAAACTTCTGAAATAATTTTTCAGTAAAATAGACACTGCTGTTAAAATTTTCGCATTGCTATATATTGGCATTTTTCAGACATTTCACTCTTCTCTTATTAACAAGAAGTTAATAAATGTAAAGCTCAACCAATCTCTTCTTCCCAGGGATTTTTAATTAAATGAAATGAAAGAAAAATATTTTTCAAGTTATGGTGAAATTAAGATTTGGTTATGATCACGATTGATAAAATTTAACTGGTTGAATTTGCAACCTTTGAACTAATGTTCTGTCTAATAAATCATATTTTTGTGTCATTTTTCTCACATTTCTGTCATTGATAAGAAGCAGCTTCCGTGTAGTGAGAGCAATTGAATCTGTTATTCATAGGCATGCTTTCAAATGAAGCTGTAATAAACAAATATTTTCAAAGGAGCTTTCTTTAACAAAACATGAAATGCATTTTTGCAAATTAAATCATATATAAAGAAAATCATGATAAAGGCAAATATGTTAACAGTCACAGGCCAGCCAGTCCTGCCCTTGACTGACTGAGGGAAAGCTTTTCTGATTTGGTAAATATTAAGAGTAGAGTTTGAAAAACACTAATTAATGTGCACAGCCCCTATTGATGCTCAGAAAGACATGACTTTCAAGGTCACTTAGCCATTTTTAATTATTCCATCCTTAGTCTTTAACAGGAGACTCACATCACCATGGCATTCCGGGGAAAAAATGATGTATCTTGTATTAAGAACTACTCTAATGGCTCAAAAATCTAAATCCATTCTATTTAACTATTTAAAACCTTTCATTAGGAGAGATTTGTCTAACATTGGAACAGGGAGGTCCAAAGATTCCTTGGATGCTGTTCCCTGCATAGATGGGAAGAAAAAAGTGAGCAGCTCCCTTTGATAATTAATACAAAACAACAAATCTTCCTCTGACTCCAAAACACTTTCGGCTGGGCACAAAAAAAAAAAAAAAAAGCCTGAAATAAAATATGATTTAACTATATATAGCAAATAACATATATAATGCTTTAGTAGCAAGAACAGAGTGAATGACTGCTCGTAGAAGAGAAGTGCTGTTGTTATGATCAGAATCAGAGTAAAAATGAGTGCCCCAAAATGGATTCCTTATAGGATGTAAAACCCACTACCTGTCTTTCCCCAGGGAACAGTAGATTGCTTGTTTGTTTTTAAGGGAAAAAGCCAAAAAGGCAATAAAGAGGAATCATACAATGTGCCAGCAGAGCAAACAGTGAAAGCAGAGCACCTACATCACAAACTGCCTTGTAAGCTGACAACTGAAACTGAGAAACACCAGCAGCCCATAGCTCTGTCCTCCCACTGCTCATCCCAGGATTGCCCCAGAAAAGACAGAGTCTAGTTAGAGGAACACAGAGATTCCTGTCCAAAGCAGTGGAGAGTCAGTGATGGACGAAAACACCAAGCTAAAAGTAGGATTTAATAAAGAATCGATATTTTTATTATAATTATCATAAGAAGAAAAATGAGTTCTGTGAGTAGCAGGAGGCATATTGTGGCTGGAGATACTGAAATTTCAATTCACCTGGGTGATGGAGACTTATGAAATCCTGATGTGGAAACATCTGTTGAAAAAAAACCCAGCCCACATCTTGGTTTTTAAACTAGACTAAAAGTCTATTTCCAGCTCTGCCAGAGCACCACCATGGCACAGGGTGACCCACCCACCTCTCCTGCCTCTGTTTCCAGCTCTGAAAACTAGTTTAATACCACCTATCTCACAGAGAAGTTGTGAGCTTGCATTTCTCAGCCAGACTGGGGACAGCAGAAAGCACGCTGAGGTAATTGACTGATAGTTGCAAAGTGCTTTGAATGCAAATATCAAGTAAACTCACTTTATTCAGGATTTCTTATCTTTAATTCCCCATTTACAAACATGTGGCAAGTTTCTTAGTTGCAAAAGACATTTTTTAGGGAAGTTTACAAGCAGTAGCATATCAGAAGGTCTGAACAGGGTGGATTTGTTTTGCTTCTTTCAGAGTAACTGTTTACAGCTTTTACTGTTGAAGTTTCTAAAGTGCAAGAAAACAAATATAAATGCCCATTTGGCTTTAAAAGCATTTGGAAGACTATTGTATGATTGTCTTCTGCCCACATTGAAGACGCTTGTTATTTTTGGTGATTTTTCTTCTTTCCATTTCTGTCTTAATCTTGTGCTTTTATTGGGTTTAGGTTTTTTCACTTGTTTCTGGTTTTTTCCCGTCTAAGTGCACACACTTACCACCCCTTACTCCCCCACTCCTCTCAAGGTATGAAATTCATTCTGGTTGACCTGCACAACAACTCTTGTATCACTCAAGGTCAAAGTCTTGCAGGTCGTGTGATTTGCCACGTGTGTTAAAATTCCTCTTCTGTCCCTGAGCTGCTGCTGCACTGGGGGCCTGTGGGTGTGATGGCAGCAGAAATCTCTCAGGCACCCTCAGAAAGAGGGAGAAATTTGGGAACCAACAAATGTATCAGCACCAACAATGACTCCCACTCTGCAGAAATGTCCCCAGGGAACCTCTGCTCTTCCTCATGGATTTGCACATGTGGGTTCTTCCTTTTCTTCCTCCCTCTCCAAACTACAAACCCAAGGCAGGTCTGGCCTTTGGGGAGTGTAGATGCACTGAGGATTTGGGGTGAGCCCCATCAGCAGCAGGTGCAACCAGAGCTGCCATGAGAGGCCCTGAAGATCACCATGACTTCTGTGCAATTTGTTTTCTAATCTGCTGAGTAATTTTGAACATGACCTGGCTGGTGCTTCTGAATGCTCCCAGCCATGGTTGTCACTAAAACAAATGCAGGCATTGTTCTCATTAGTTAAATACTGATCCACATTCTCTTTCTCCTGGATAGGCATCATATAGTCATGATTATATTTACACAACAAGACTAAGACGTGGGTCAAGTCCATTTCCTTTCTACAGATTGTTGTGTTTTCTAAAGGATGTAACATTCCCTTTGGATGGTCTAAGATAAACGTTTAGAAGATTAACCAAAAGGTCATTATGGCTTTAATAGGGTAAAAGACCACTTTAAATACCACACTCTTTGGTGACCAATTCAAACACGCAAGAAAAGACCAGTCAGCTGTTAATAGCATTGAGTACATTGAGTTTTCATCAAAGCTCCTGTTTTACACTGTATTTTCAAGCTCCTGAAATCTGAAGTTCTATCAATAGGTGGCACGAGTATTTAGCCTTTTATTTGCAATTGTGATGTGGCTTTTGCTAAATGGAAGTGCTGTTGAGACAGCTGTGTTCCTGCTGCCATAATCTCTGCAGTTGCTTGTTTCCATCAAAACCCTTCTCTGTGATGGAGTGATTGCACTTTCTTCCAGTTCAGGACCACTGTTATAGACAGAGACTGGTTAAAAGTGGTTTTGACATGAATGAAATTCTGACTTGTTTCCACCTGTCACTAATCATCTTATTTGGTCTTTAAAATGAAGGGTCATTGTGCAATGTTGTTCCAGAAGGCTTCAAAGTCACTGATCAAGAAATATGAATCCATCACTATGTGCAATTGAGTGTGAACTGTCATCATCCCACAACTGGCAATTTGGCAACATCAGAAAGGATGCACTTTTACTCAAATAGTCATCATAGTAGGCTCTTGTGTCTTGGTAATGCAATTGTTACTAACTGAGAATGTGGAAGATGATCCGATATAGCTGCTCAAAGCAGCAAGGAGCAATCTATGGGCATATTGCACAGGCTCTCATGGTGCTGCAAGTCTTCTCCATCATTAAAACAAATTAATTTATGGTCATAGTGTTGAGTAGCCAAGTACTCCCCAAATGAGTGTCATGCACAGCAGCATCCAGAGCTGTCCACCTGAGATTTTTCAAAAGGGTCTCAATGAAGGCCCAGCTGTTTTCAGTCCCATCAAGGTGTGTGGACAAATATTTAAGCTGAAGAACTGCTGGGAGGAAGAGGGGCTGCTGCGACAGGAATTTTAGGTAGGAATTTGAACTGGCTTCTTGAGCGGGAGGTCTTCCTGGCTTTCTGAGGAGTCCTGATTCAGTGTTCTTTCTGTTATGCAGATTTTAATCCATAGTTTGACCTTCTTAAGCACACATTAGAAGTTCGTGTGCTTGTCTCATACTTAACTCCCTCTTATGTGTTCTATTCTACTGTGTTGTCTGCAGAGAAGGAGGGCAACCAGTGAGTTAACTCATATTGTTCCCTTTCTTTATCCCTCTTTGCCTGTGAGATTTGCGGAGAAGGGATCGTATTTCTGAAATGTGCAGAAATGACCTTTGGAAGCACTTTTGGATAATGCTACCAAAAAATTAAAGAGAGTAAAATAGAACAGAGATTGTTTTCAAAACATCTCATTATGCTTTACTGGCTCCCACCCGTCAATAGGATGTGCACAAAGAAATCATGCACACAGATGACATCAGAAACAGGAACATACATTTGCCGTCTAACCCAAGAGCACTTCTCAATATTTGATATGTTCAGCTAACCTGTGTCTTTTTAAATGTACCTTGAGTTCTTTTGTAGTGTGAATCCAGTCAATTAAGGGTAGAGACTGCTCCTTCTCTGTTTTCTCATTGCTTTTTTTGACAAAATATTTCCAAAAAAGCTGTGGCAGTGCATGGCAGGCTTCATATAGTAGAGGTTTTCAATGGATTTGCTGACGAGCTCTTAGTTAGAGCAACACTAGCCAACAGAGCTATGATAAAGAGCTTTATCTGGGATTAAAGCTTCTGGAATTACTCATTAATTGGATTAATGAACTGTAATTCATCATGCATGTCAATCCTACTTTAGTCTAGCTTCTTCTTCCATCCTCCTAGTAACATTCATCCAAGGAAGACCTCTGTTCTGGAAAAGTTCAAGAACAATGTTAAGACTTTCATGATTCATTTTAAATCCCTAATGTGATCAAAATTCTCATTATTTCTCCCTTAAAAACCTCTATAACTTTCCTTATATAATACTCAGAATATTTCTTTAAACACCCTCATTTCAGAGCTCAGGTCTGAAATCAGGGATTTTTTAGCTTTCATGGCTGTAGAAGTGTCTTCATTGTTTAATATTTTATTTTAGAAAATTAAAATACTGCAAGTATAGATTTTTGTTGTTGCTGTTGAAATGCAGTACATTCTATTAAAATATTTACTTAAGTAGAATCAGAAAGAGACAGAGCTTAAAACTTACAGTAGGTTGTGGTTAAAAAATCTTCTTTGGAGAATATGGTTTAACTTTTATTTCCTCACATATTTTTTCCCTATGTGCTGATAAATGATATAAAATATTAGCATGGGTTTTTTTAGCTCTTTGCCTCAGATAAGCTGTTTCATTTGCACCTTCAAAGGACACTTCATTGAATATACAAAATATACATTACACCAGTGATGACACTCTGAAACAGTAACATTAGCCCTGCTCAGCTGTCAAAAGCTGAAAAACAGATTCTGCAGATATCACTCCTCCAGAGCTGTTAATAAATTGCCTCAGAGTCTGCTTACAGAAGAATATGTGCATGGCAGGAAGTCAGAATTTGAAATGAAAATGTTTCTGAAGTTTGGAAGTTACCTAATCACACATCTTCCCATTTGCTCTGTGTGTGTCAAGGCCCCTTGGCCTGAAATTCGGAAGGGTGAGGAGATCTCTGCTTTCATATCTTGCTGGGGAGAAAGAGATGTTTCATCTGCATATCCCAGCGACTCTCAATTTCAGCAGACAGCAGCTCCTGAGGGAAAGGAGCTCTCTACTCCCATTTATTTGCAGAGTGGAAGTCAAACATGGTCACAGAACTGGTTTAATGTACATGTACTTTCTGCACAGAGCATTTGCAGTGAAAAGGCAGGACTCGCCCTGCCTGAGAGAAGGCAGAATAGACTGAGGAGCGGAGTAAAAAGAGATTCTGCTATTTCATACCAAGGAGCTTTCTGTCTGCCCCCAGCCCCTCTGTGTTGATTGGAGGATGCTTTGATGGGGAGTGGTGAAAGCCTGCAACTCACTGAGGGGCAGTGCAAAGCCTTTCTGCAGGAGGGGAGGGTGGAGGTGAACCAATGCTGGGAGATGTCACCAACAACGTGTGAATGTGACTCAGTTCATCACAGCTGGATTAGGGCACCTCAAGAGAGGGTGAGACTTGGCAAATGGACTGGAAAACAGGTCAAGCTGGTTGCAACCAAACTCTGACATTATAGTATTCCCTGGTGTCAAAACATGGATGTAGCTCAGTCTGGGAAGAGGAAGAAGGGAGGAAAGTGATATCCAAATGACATTTTACCATGTGCCCTTCAATAAGTCTAAAGGAATTGAGTTAATGAAATACCAACAATGTTTCTGTGAGTGAATGCATTATTTAACATTAAGAGAAATATCTTTAATAAGGAAAGGTAATATCCCTTATTAAACCAACTAATATAATTAGAAAATAGATAGACTTTCAAGCCAGATTGCCTTTGTCAGTCTGACAAGAAGAACAAAATTCAGCCTAATGTAGGTCAGACCCAAGAGCTCATAATTCAACCTAATTGTGTTAATCACTTTGTGGCAGAGAAGGGAGATGGCACATGGGTGTGCAAAGGGCTGCTAACAGGGGACAAGGGACCATCACCATGGTTTGGGTGAAATATGAAGGTGCTTAGCATTGTAGAATGGGTGAGAGGAAGATTGTAAGAGCTTTTACAGGTTAATATTAGCCAGTCACCTTCTAAGCTTTTAGCTCCTGTCTTGTCTTTTGAAGGTATTTTCCTGGGTCTTCTATGAGGATCAGCTCTGAGAAATTAAAGATGGAGAACCTGTTTGTAGGAAATGCTCTTCCACTGCAAAAATAGGCATCGTGATTCGTATGGCATCTCTGTCTTCCTAATAATACCATTCACTCTTACCTCTAAAAGTTTCTCTTGTTTTGTACTGAGAGTGGGATTTACGTCACTGAAATTTAGCTGCCTTGTACGAGATAGCCATAATCCAGTCTGTAAAGGAAAAAAACACTCCTCCAGAGAAAAGTTCACATCACTTACCTTTAGGAGAGGCTGATATTGGACTAACATAATGCATTTGACTGCAAACATTGGTACTTCAATTGCTGTCATGTCATCTACAGCATAGAATCATAGAATCATAGAATTGATTGGGTTGGAAAAGACCTCCGAGATCATCGAGTCCAACCCTTGGTCCATC
>JAWWEV010000172.1:4686037-4698551 GCA_035583235.1 Hafferia zeledoni | reverse complement strand
GCCTGGCTGCTTTCCAGCCACTCTGTGCCCAGCCTGGAGCGCTGCAGGGGGTTGTTGTGGCCAAAGTGCAGGACCCGACACTTGGCCTTATTGAACTTCATCCAATTGGAATCAGCCCATCTCTCAAGTCTATCCAGATCCCTCTGCAGAGCCCTCCTGCCTTCCAGCAGGTCGACACTATAAAGAGACAATGACTAAAGGAAGCCACAGCTGGGAATGGAAACCACCAGGATTATTCAGCCTAAAATATTCCTGAACTTTCAGGTATGTTTTTAAGATAGATTGGATTAGCCTTTACAGGTGGTGAAACAGAGAGACCAAGATAAGCAGCTTTAACTAGCTGCCTTACCTGTCTAACAATCCCAAGTTTAGCGCAATTATTTCACTGTGAAAATAGAGCTTAGCAAAATACTATTAATCCCAGAAATTTACATGCCAGAAGTACTTTTCTTTTAAAGAGACCAGCTTGGTTTTGGAATCTGCCCCTTGCTGTTAACAGTAGTATTTGAAAGACTAAAACTAAAGGCAAGTAAGTGTGGAAGATGTTTGCAATAAAAATTATGTACTTTTTTAGAATTAGAATGATGAAAGCAAATTGGGTTGATCAGGCAGTTGACCTTTTGGCTTTCAGAAAACCTTTGTTTGTTGGGTTTGTTGGGAGTTTGTTGGGTTTGTTGGCTGTTAGAAATACAGGCTTATGCCATCAGTTATGCCAATATCTTTGTGTCCAGGGCCAACACTGATATCATGCTAAGGTGCAGCATTGTGTGGGCTGCAGTCAGGATGTTCATGTCTGAGCTATGGGAGCTCTGTAGAGATTAAAAGCTGTCTACAACTGCCAATAACAGAATCAGACATCTTCATTTACTTTTTGGAGTCTGCAGGCTTCAGGGTCTGTCTTTGATACTCCCCATGCCAGCAGTGACTTTCTGTGTGTCCCTGAAGCATCTGACTCAAAACGTCAGTCGTTGAAGGCAAAAACATCTACCTTAACCTAAAATCTGGAGTGACTTGAATGAAGTTTAACACATAGAGTTCAGTCTGTGGAATACAAGAAGCAAGCACTGAGTAGAGATGCCACTGCACACATTAATGTGCCAGAGGAGCATTATGCTGAGTGGAAATGGTGTTTCTGGCTGTAATTTCCTCAGGTGAGAATCAAGGTTACACACCTCATGGCTTGAACCACAGTGCTGGCACATCTCCATCCCTCTTGTAGGAGTCCTCTCTACTGAAACCCTCAGACAGACTCTGCACCTTTCTATGTTGAAATAAATCTCTATAACTTGTCTTTTTCTTTATTCAAAGCAGACACTGGGGGCTCTTTTATACCACAATATTCAAAGAAGATATTCTCCATCTATTGCAGTCAGTCCAAGTGGTTTTCCTCTCCAAGCCAGTTAAGCATTGATCTCATCCTGCTCCTGGATCACCTCTACTCTGAGCTTTGTTCTGTGCTTCACAGAGCCAAGATTGCCATTCCTAAGCATTGCTCCAAGCAAATAATAACGCTTTATTTTAAAAATATAGATCGAGGGGAAAGATTGCTTTTCTTCCATTGTTGTGGAGCTTTTCTTCAACAAAGCTGACACCACTTCAAATCAAACATTTTTAAATGGCTGCCACAGAAAACATCAGACTCTTCTGTTGAGTGTAACAGTCGATGCCTGAACCCCAGGAAACACTGCTCAAATTATTATTAAAAATGTCAGCAATGGCTGTAATGAAAACTGAATTTTCCACCACTGCAAGAAGAACACTTACAAAGGGATTTTTCTAGAGTTTTGATAATTCTGCAGTGTATGAGGGAAAAACAAACATTATATGTCTATAAATTTATTTCCAGAAGGACAGATTATGTTGCATTTTTATTTTATTAACACTTAATGACTGGGTCACCCTACCAGGAAGATGACAGTTTCTGCACAATTGCAAAAAGTATGTGAGCCTGGCAAGTAAAATCTAATACAGCACAAAGTAAATTATGATATGTAGTTTTAAAAAAACATGAATGCCACAATATTAAAGAAAAAGTTTATTACAGATAATTGCTTGCTCTGTTTATGCTGTTTCTGTAGAACTTGGATAAGCAATTTAAGTTACAGAGATTTATAACTGTTTCCATGAAGATGTATGAAACTAAAAAAAACCTGCAAGCCTTTTTAATCCACCTATAAATCATTTTATACATTTAATTTCTTCCATATAAATTTTATGGGTTCATATATAAAATACAACTGAAAATTGCTGCATGCTTTCAGATGAACCATCTTTTGCATTTCTTTTCACCTTTTTGTCATTACTTTACGTATTCTCTTCAAGTAGAAAACATCAAAATTCCCACAGGTTACTTAATATTAAATATTTAACGGCTGTTATAATCTCACATTTAAAAATATTTTGGTAAGGATGCCAGTGGCAAGTACTGCATGTGTTACTTCTTGATAGGACTAGCAATGTGTTCATTAGTTTGAAAAGCAGAATAATGGTGAGTGAGCCCCAGATAGAGACTAAGCAAGACTGCCTACCAGGGAATTGCTGAATTCTGGAGAGGAGACCTTAGAGATCTTTCCAGTACCTAAAGGGTTACAAGAGAGCTGGAGAGGGCCTTTGGAAAAAGGCATGGAGTGAAAGGATGAGGGGGACTGGCCTTAAACTGAAGGAAGTTAGGCTTAGTTTAGATGTTAGGAACAAGTTCTTTACTATAGGGGTGGTGAGGCCCTGGCACAGGTTGCCCAGAGAAGCTGTGGATGCCTCATCCCTGGAAGTGCTCAAGACCAGGTGGGATGGGACTCTGAGCAACCTAAATTAGTGGATGGTGTCCCTGCCCATGGCAGGGGATTAGAACTGGATGATCTTTAAGGTGTCTTTCAACCCAAACCATTCCATGGTTCTGTGACTCAAGGGGAAACCCCAGCAGTGCTGACACCCAACACTCTTGGGTCTTGCCAAAATCTCCCCCACAGTCCCACATATGATCCCTGCCATCAAGCCAAGTCCTGTGGTGCTGGGGATGTTGAACCTGCCACTCAAAGACTCTCCTCTTCCAATTCATTATCTCTCTGTGCAAAATGCAGTAAAATCCCTCATTTGCTAACAAGAATCAATGGATTTAACTGAAATCAAGTGGTAGGAACCAAGGCTCTGTCTCCTCCCTGCCCTTGGTAGCTCGTCTTGTGGTGTCTCCTCCCCTCTCCTTGTCATACCCATTCAACAGCTGGCAGAGGGCCAGACCCATTTCTGCAAAGTTAATGCAGGTTTTGTTATAATTTCAGTGGGAAAAAGGCCTTAAATTGTGAAATCCCCTGAAGTGTTTTCTGAAACCTGTTAGTCTGCAGCATGACTGTGTCACTTCTATGGCAACCGCATGACATTGTTCACTCCTAATTGTTTTGCCTGCTTATTCATGCAAGTGGATTATTATGCACATTTGTGCTTTGTGAGAACTGATTTCTGAAAACAAAATAGCACTGAGGAAAATAGATTTAAAATGTCCTTTTAGCATTACATTCTGCAGATAGGCCAAATACATATGGAAAAACTTTAGAAGGTCTGTTTTGTTTGCATTTTATCTAATAGAGAAGAATTCTGACTTCAGAAATTTGGAGATCTGATCTTTAAGGTTCCTTAAGCATAATTAGAATTAAAAGGAATTACAGACAGAGTGGAGATGAAGTGTCTATTTTCACTAAATGTTCTGTAGGAGAAATCCAAAGAGAAAATAACAGGTAGGGCAAACTTAGCACAATTTCTACATGTGAAAACAGGTGGAGACATTGTGTTCATTATTTGTAGAGAGCTCATGTTTTCCCTCAACAAGGGAAAACTTAATCTTACTGTGAAAAGCCCGTACTGTGACTACAGGAAAAGAGCATGAGTTGTCCCTTGCCACTTGACTTCAAGTTCCATAAATTGCATGAGGACCTACTTCACACTGTACCTTCTCTCACAATTGTCTTGCTCCTTTTGTGATTGTCTTTCTTTTCAGTTGTCTGTGGGCATGGTTTGGATGGTGGGGCTTTGCATGCAGTATATGCAAGATAGTCCTTAGTTGAGTGAAGGAGCATTCCAAGTGGCCACAGTTTGCCCCAGGTCACCGTATTCCAACTGGTCCACCAGGATTCCCCCATTCTTCTACCCTCCAGTGAATTCACAGTCCTCGTAGCCTTGTTGATTTTTCAAAAGGCTAAACAAGGTTATTGCCACTAAAGTGTTTATATTTCAGAGGACTGAGAAAAAGAAATATGTGGATTAAGCCACATAACTTTATAAAATGGTATTGGAGAAGAAGCCTCCAAACTTTGTATTTAGTTACCTGGGACATATTCTTTCATGATATGCAACCATCAGTGTGCTGCTACATATATTTTAAGTACAACAGGCTTTCAATTATAGATTACTTACTGGTTTCTGCATTATTTTAAATAGTAGTTAAGGAATTCAAAGCCATTGCATTACTACTGAGAAATTTATCTGTGGGGACATTAGAATAAAAAGTACTTGTTTGCTTTGTGACTGAAATTGCACCATTGTGGGGAGCCAGTTTGCATTTTAAAGCTGTAAATTCACAAAATTGCATTATGTTTATAGTTGTCATCAAAATATGAAAAGGAACATTAATCTTTTCAAATTTAATTTTGCCTGCATTTTAATTTCATTTTTTATTACCAGAGGGATTTATGCAATTTTTTTCTTAATATTTCTGACTTCACAAAGTTTATATTTGATAAAAAATTGCTACAGTACCAAAGTGATTTTCTAGTTGATAGCTTTAGTATTGCCCTCTTTTTTGCTAATAATTTACATACAATTATTATTTCACTCCATTTTTGTCCCAGTTCAATAGAAATTTTATGACTGCAATATTTCAGCCCTCAGCTGCAACACAGTGCTGGGAATAAGGTCAGGGTTTCCCAGGTTCCATAACAACTTCTCACAGCTCTGCTCAGATTAGAGGTGGAACCAGAAGTTCTAATAAGAAAAGATGTTCTGCTGCTTTTAGCTACCAAGTGGGGATTTTTTTTTTAGTATTAGACTCATGTTCCTATTCCAGCAAACTTTACCTTTTCTCCTTTTTCTGTTACTAAATCTCTAGAGCATGGGCTGGGTGTTGGCTGAGGGTTTGTGCATCCCTACAGGATCCTCCCTCAGCCACAGAAACTGAGTGAAGGAAGAGGGTGACTTTGAACTTTTGTGTGCAAACAGCATCCCTCTGTATCAGTGTAGTTCAGAAAAAAACATTAACCTGCCGGTACCATATTAATGCTTACCCTCCATGCAGCAAAATAGGAGATTATTTTTCCATTTCTTTTCATAGGCAAATATTTTATTGAGCAGATGGGACTCTGGTACTCCATTATCAGAGAACATATGCAAAATATAACATCTCTGGCTGCCTTGTTCACACTGGTATGAGAGAAGCCTATTTTGTCCTGCAGTTTTGAAGTCTTGATTGAGCATCAAGATGAGAAATGTGTGTAACATGGTAGATGTACATTTATTTGTCTCATAGCTAGATGTGGAAAGACCAGCTGAACTAAGAAGATGCTTCAAGAAAATGAGCTCTTGGCTGGATCTCAAAATGTTTTTTGTTTAACAGATTAGGCTTGTTCTGTTTCTTAACAAAACATAAAAAAAATAAACTGAGAAATGGTGAAAAATTACTTGCAATGCTTGTTGCTTGTTGTGTGTCACTGGGAGAGCCCCCATGAGATTTGTTGTACATTTAGGGTGAATTTCTCATGGTGGAAAGTACCACCAAGATCCAAGCTCAGGGAGAACTCTCTCTTTTGTCTCTAAATCAGGCACTTTTCATTACTGCCTAACCCACTCTTCTGTTGCCTGAATTTTTATGGGCTGTATTTTAGCTCTGTCAAGAGAACAGCAGCTCCTACATCATGAAACATTTCCACACACAGAGAAGTTTGGCCCCTCCTGTATTTCCTTATGGATTTTTCTTGTTTCCATTCTGTTCTACAAAAGCAGGCAGCAGACCTAGTCTGCAGAAGGAGTGGTTCACAGTGTTTGCTAACCTGACTTGAGAGAGGGAAACAGTTAATATGGACATGCTAACTTAGATGATCTTTTTTACCAGCTCTTGTGGGAAGACAATCACTTGCAGATATTAAAATCTCAAAAAAGTGACTGAGATGCTAGTTTAATACAAGTCAGACCTTATAAATATTCCATGTGTCTGAGATTGTATATTACATTTCTGCAATTTTCATTCTGCTATTATCTATTCTTATTATGAGCTTTATTCTATCAGCAGCTCTGATAACTTTAGTAAAAAGTTTATTTAGGAAAACAAATCCAAAAAGGTTTTCATTGTAGACTAAGTTAGTGTACTTTTGGACTGTCAGTCATTTTCATTTCTAGTTGGGATTTATTGCCTGTTTGTCACTTGTAGTCTACAGATTATACTTATCAGTGAACAATGATCTGGTTTTTTTACTACCATTTATGCATGTCAAGGATGAATTTTTGCCTGCCTGCAATATCAGACAAGCTAATTTCTGAATATCCAGCACCTCTGGTTTGTCAGCTCATGGGATGACAGACACCCCTGTTGCCACTCTTGAAGGTTTTGCTATATGAAGTATAATGTGTCTCACTCACGGATCTGTGACTAAAGGTACAAATGTGAATAAAATGTGATGGGTGAGTTGGTTCTCAGCAAGTTCCTTAGGATTAAGATGGTTTAAGTTGCAATTTAAACACAAAATGAAAAGGTGGTTGATTTCAGAGTTTCAGAAGTTCTTTTCCTGTGATCAATCTGCTAGACTCTGTGCAGGGGAGGGAAACTAAATAGAGATATAATTTACCTCTCCTATAAAAGCTGATCCAGGACCTCTCTGCTTACCTGCCTACATGGGTTAGAGTGGTTACCCAGTAAGGAGGAGGCATTTGCATGGGGCCACATCTTCCATATGCGTTCCAGACATGCTAAATAAATAATATATCCATTACTGATGTCTCAGCAGGATGATCTTTCACCCTTTTGCTCCAGTCTCCGGGAAGCCATTGTAGTTCCAGTTCCAGTCATGCTCCTCTAATTTTTGAAAAGGTTAACACAGTTTTATCTTTAATAGCTGCTTGATCATTGCAGAAGCTAACAAGTCATGTTGGAAACATTAGTCAGGGAGACAGGGGAATATATCTGGATGTCTCGTACAATTATAAGGAGAGTTATTCCCCTGCTGTTATCACTGCATTACCATGGCTGGTATTGAAATGACATATTTATTAGGGAAGAGTACATGAGGTTCATGAAGCCTTGGGTGCTTGCCAGCAGTGGAGTGTTTGCCTCTCCTCTCCTCCATCTGGTCATCTGCTTGTCCAAACCATCTTGTGAAAATAGTCAGACTATTGTTGCTCCTCTTATGCTCAAGGATTTCACATTGACACTTTCATGGAAGGGCATCATCATGTTCTCTGCCATAGTGATTTGATTAAATGGCAGAGTGCTGTTAAATAAAGTTTCCTTTTTAAAATGTAGTCAGTTAAGCATATGCAACTCTGGGTCAATCATCTTTGAAAAATGAATTATAATACAAGTTTTGGTCATTTAAAAACAGCAATTATGACATTTTCCCCATGTCTTCTCTCTGACCATATCCAGCAGAGCTCTCTCCTTTTCAAAAATAAATAAAATCCCTCCATCTCTCCTGCTTTGGGGTTTCATCTTCTCTGGATGGTCTGGTCAGTCAGGACCCAGGCAATGACATGGAAAATCAGAACTTGTCACTTTTTCCCTCTTTGCCCAGCTCAGTGTTAAGGGCAGGCTCCAGCACTGCATGTTGGTAGTGCAGGGCCAGCTTTGCTGTGCTCTCACCTCCTTCCCAAGGCACAGGAGAACAGACACCGAGGTGGAGGCAACGCTTGGACGCATCTGTGTGTACAGGATCCCAACAGAGAATGCTTTGCTGACCCTGACTGTTTCCTGTGCTCAGCACCTGCCAAACAAACCTGATTTAAGCTCTATAAATAGAGATGAACTGAAAAATACTCCCCCCAAAGTGCTGTGATCAAATCTGCTCCTTCCAGCCTTCTGCCTTATTTACAGTACATCTCTTGATGTCACGCTTCCTGATCCCACCTGTCCTGGACCTGGCACAAAGAGATGTGGCTTTTGTACCACAGCTGGGAAAATTGCCAAAACCAACCTCAGCATGAAATGCTGGTGCAGTTTTTGTGACTTGTTGCATAATTTAATGGCCATGCACAACTAGAAAAGCCCTTTCTTGTTGTTGTTTTATATAGCAATAAGAAAATCAGTTTAATACAACTGTGAAAGTGGATTGTATTTCCAATATTTTTGCATTTGAACTCCACACAGGCAGCAGAAAAGCTGGAGGACAAGCTGGGAGAAGAACTGCCAATGCTGTTTAAGCTGCCCTCAGATGGATCAGAAACAATACATTTTGCATGGCAGAGATTGGGTATCAGGAGCTGGAGTGACATGAAAACTGGAGTTGTGGGACAGGTCAAGGAACATAAGCAAAACCAGTGGCCTCTCATCTTTTCAGCCACAAATCCACCCTGTTTCCAAAAATCCAGACAAAGAACATCATAATTCTTCCCGTGATGTACATAACCATGTGCTCTGGGAAGGGGGTAGGTGGATATAAATGTTTAAGTTTCTTCTTCACTAGAAAATAAAAACTGTGTTAACTTGGGGATCAGCACACAGATCTAATGTTATTTGGCAATAGTCCATGACTACAGCTTATTTCTGGTATTTTGATGCATATCTTTGCTTGCTTTAGTTCATAAAATACTTTGTAAAGAAAGACTACAAAGAAAATAGTAGTTCTTTTTATTGCAAAGTATGATATTATTATACTTTTTTGTATATTACATAGGAATACATATATTAATATCCACAGCAATATGTATATTCGTAGTCATAAATAGATACTGACATTGATATCATTATATATACTCCATATGGATATTCTTAAAACCATTTTGTTTTTAAGAAATAAGTAGTCTAAGTCAAATATAACTAGCAACATCTGCAGATGTTATCAAGGTTGCTCAGGTAATTGTTGATACAGAAAATAACAAAAAGAGTTTGTAAAACTTTTAAAATTCGGTGGTTTAGTGAAAGCACATGTTGCAAGTAAGGCACAAAGAAATTATACTCAGTGCAAGAAGATCAAAATTTACCCAGACCTAACTACACTTTATCTGAGTACAGGTTAATATTGCAGCACATTTCATAACAATCTTCACTAAAAGTAAACTTTTAGTGGAAATATTTGTGGGCAATTTCACATTGAACTACTATCAGATTACATTTAAGCAATTTTACATTTCAAAGTTGTGGATGCCCCACCCCTGGAAGGGTTCAAGTCCAGGCTGGATGGGATTTTGAGCAATGTGATCTAATGGAAGTTGTCCCTGCCCATGACAAGGAAGTTGGGACTAGATGAACATTAAGTTCCCTTCCACCCCAAACCACTCTGTGATTCTTCTGTGATTTTAGTGGCTTGATGAATGCTAACTGTATGCTGTAATTGCCTAAAGATTCCATATTGCTTTTAAATGGGAAAAGGAAAACTAATGAAGTTATACAATTACAATGATCATAACTAATAGTTAAAGAAGGCTGTGAATTGAATCTGTGGAGCAGTTCTGTGGTTTTGATGTCCTGGGTTTAATGACACTTACTTAGCTGAATCCTAAGAGCAGAAGATTTAGAGAAATTAAATGTTCCCTGTCTAGACCTGATGACCAGAGATTGTGCAACAGCCTAAAATAGATTAAAATTCCAGCTGAAAGCCCAGCCTACATTCATTGTAATGCAGTTGTTGCAATCACATTTTGAATTGTACCTTATGACCTGAAAATATTTTGGAGTTAGGAAAAAATTCCATAGAAGCAGTAAAAGAGGCAGATACACAATCCTCTCACTTGCATAGTTTCAGGAGATGTTCTGAGCTGAGCTGTGGGTATGCACTTGGGGCAAACCCTGAGATCCTGCTCGTGGCCACCTCCTGGTACTGAGAGTGAGAACCTGGAGCTCCCAGGCAGAGCTGCAGTGGGGAGGGGGTCTGGGACATGGAGAGCAGCTTGAAGAGGGGAGACATTTTTTTGCTAATGCTTGTCATCAATGATGTCAGTCAAAGATGCTTGTTAGTTCAGTAACACTGACTGGGATGGAAATGCTTTGGGTTGAGGTCAGAGAAAGGTCACAGAAAAGAAGATATTAATATTTTAATATGTTTTTAATATATATTTTAAGTGAGGTCAAAAGAGGATGTTTTGGTTTAAAGCTTAATTTTATGGGGTTTTTATCCTAGCTGAAGCACTCTCTCAATTTTCTTTATTTAGACTGTTTGCACACACATATTTTCTGGTGTTGGATTTCTCTCCTCCTTAATGTAAACACTGGGCAACATCTCAGTTATTTTATCAAGAGTGTCGTACTAAAAATGAACATGTCAACATGAGTAAACCTAGAAAAATTCAAAATAATTGGACAAGTATCTTCTACTGCAGCCTCCAGTTGACTAAACTAATACTAAATGAGAATGCAGTGATGGAAATATTGAGACATACAGTGCAGAAAACACATAAAAATTGGTGCTTCTCACACATGCTGGGAGGTCTTCTTAGCTGACCAGTAATAGCTGTTGTTTCTGCTCGGAGCAGGGCTCTTGGGAACTCCATTCCTGAGGTGGATTTGTGTCCCATGTACTGTCTTAGCTGAGAAGGCTCAGCTGGTATCCAGCACTTTTGGTCTGTTTTTCCAAGGAAAACACACATTCCAAGAGGTTTTTTTCTATTTTATTTGGATTTTTTTTGCCCATCATTGTAATGCTTAAAGCACAAAAACTTCAAGCATATTTTTATTCTTTCTAATCTTGATAGCAATGCTACACCCTTAAAATAATATTAGGTACAAAATTAAACTTATTAATGACCTTTAACTACAATATCTGCAACACCTGTGCTACCATGGTCCAAGATCAATTACAGCAGTGAAGCAAAACCTGGCTTGAGAAGGCAAATGAAACAAGAGTGACTGAAACTGCTGCTATATCTTGTGAGGGGCTTTGGCCATAATCCACCACCGACACCCACGTGCATGTCCACTGAGTTTAACCTCAGTGTGGCGAAACACAAACTCAGCCTGCAGAACACAGAACAACCAGGGTACATTAAATAAGTGTCTGTTTCTGTCTTTCCCCCCCAGGGACTGCTGATACAAGAGCTCTGGAGTCAACTGGAACTTCTGCCAAAGAGCAAAACCAGTGAGGAGCAGCTCACAGGCTGGGAAGAGCATCTCAAAAACTGTCTGCAACTACCAAGACTGTCATTAAAAAGGCTCCTTCAACTGTCAATTAAAAAAACCAAAAACCAAAAAACAAAAAACACAACAACAACAAAAAAAAACCAACACAGAAAAAACAAACAGAAGATAGGAACAAACTTCCAACAGATGTAGCTGTCATTTCAGATTAAAGCAAAAAGCCATGGTACAAAGCCTTACGGTCTGTGCAATCACGCTTGTCTCCAGCAACAAAGCAAAAGTAGCAACGTCTCCTAAAATATTTTCAGTTAAAAATAAAAGAACAAAGTGCATCAAGGGTAAATAAATCAAAATGCTGAGTGGAAGAGCTCCACAATCTGTCCATGCATTCATCTCATAAGCACTTCAAAGCCCCGTCCTCAAGGACCAATGATCCCCCTGAGAAATTATTTACTTTCCTTTCCACAAAGTATGCTGAAACATGAAGTCATAAATTCTCCTTCTGACAGGAGGAAAACATACCTGTTCTAAAAGTGAGAGAAATAGGGAATAGTTAACAAAACCCACAGCATTGTGCCCTGTGGAGCATGAGCAGGGAAGAGCTGCCGGAGTCCTTGGCTTGGGATCAAGTGCTCAGAAAAGAAGCAGGGAAGATAGTTGTTTTAGGAAAATAGCCCCATTTCAAACCAAGCAGCCATCCTATCAAACACAAATTAGTAGTGCTTCCAAAAACAAGCCTCCTGCTAACCTGGAAATAAAGTAATCTTCCCATATTAGTCTGTGCTGTGTCCGAACACCACACGTGTCCCCTCAGCCGAGGAAGAAAATGGGACAGATAATTCCTTTTTCAGCTTCTGAGATCAGAGAGGATTGAGTGACTAGGCTACTGCATACACAAAGTGGAGGTAATTGCTTTAAGGTGAAAGAAGCTTATGCTCATAGCCAAAATCCACTTTTACTCAAGTAGCAGCAAGCTGTCTACATATATAGGTAGAAAAACAACCAACCAACCAACCAACCAACCAAACAAGCTTCATGGAAATGTGTCTATATTAATGCCTATTTTACTTAACTAATAAAGTTTAAAAAATCATAACCTTTTGGTTGCATTTATAGTTCAGACGTTATCTCTTTCCTCTTCTACATATACCTTTATACAAGTATAGACATATATATGCATATAGACATATAAACCATCCTTTTGTGTTGTTTCACCTAATACCTTAACACTTGCATACAGAATAATGTCATTTT
>JAWWEV010000172.1:4657214-4685937 GCA_035583235.1 Hafferia zeledoni | reverse complement strand
CATATAGACATATAAACCATCCTTTTGTGTTGTTTCACCTAATACCTTAACACTTGCATACAGAATAATGTCATTTTCAAATTGCTGCTTCTGCCACACACATTAGAATTCCTTCCCAAGTGAGTGAAATCCTAATTTTTAAGAGCCAATCCAATTATTTGCATTTTAAAAAATCATCTGGACTAATCACTGACAAGGTGCACAGTACAAGAAATCAACCAAGTGAATATTTTTAAAAGTACTATATAATCAAGCCATTTAACCAAGCATTTTATATGTCTCAGGACAAAACAAACCTCTGTCAATAAA
The DNA here is from genome assembly GCA_035583235.1 of Hafferia zeledoni. Taxonomy (NCBI): domain Eukaryota; kingdom Metazoa; phylum Chordata; class Aves; order Passeriformes; family Thamnophilidae; genus Hafferia; species Hafferia zeledoni. The sequence goes on along the minus strand of JAWWEV010000172.1, from coordinate 4,685,628 downwards.
ATTACAAGGCATATCACAATCTACAACAGATGCTTTATTGAATTATTTAAATATATTACTCTATTAGCACAAGTTCATGGCAGTGTGGCACTTCAGGTGAAGCCTTCTTAAATGAACACCAGATAAGGGATGGGCCTGTTGAAGCAATAGATTTACTGTTATGGATTTAAGAGGTCTCCGCTGTATTCAGATTACTTTATTACCATTTAGCACATTCTAATTAAAAATAAAAAGACTTCTTCCCTTTGACTTCTTCCCTTGTGCATTGAGGAGTGATTTAATTCTAAAGAGAAAGAGCAAACGACAGATCAAAAGAAAATGTTAGACTATAAATTACCTGTTTCTCTGGACATATGGACTATTCATTAAGTACAAGGTTGAATGCTGGTTAAATTCCTTGCCTGTCAGATATGCTAATTCACCCAAGCCATTTTACACACATTCCCATGCTGTGATTTAGGGAATTGCTTCTCAAATGGAAGCTCTGGTTCCCTGAGACTCTCCAGTCACATCTGTACTAGTCTGGCAAAGGCTGGCATTGTTCACTGGAAGGGGCCACCCTTTTTAGTTTCTAGTGATGAAAAAAGAACTTTGTGGAGGAGTCCTGTGCCCAGACACATGGCTGTACCACCCAGCCTTTCCAGCACAGCCCCACACCTGCCAGCCCCAGCACCAGCTCCAGCTGCACCAATACCCTGAAATAAACTTAATTAACATAGGGGCACATCCTAAGAAGGTAAGCAACCTCAGTGGAGAAGATAGCAAAAAAATTGCTAGGAATAGAAATGAGAGATGTACAGAACTTGCCTTTCTCTTGGAAAGACTCAAGTCCACCTTTATGGAAGTGGCATAAACATAATGTTGGGCTCCCCCATCTTCCAGAGTGTCCACATCTTTAAAGACAGCCTGAGAACAGCAGTGATTGTCCTTTATGTGGCAAGGCAAAGAAAATGTATTCAAAACAGAAGTGGAATTGCAGAAAAAACCTGCTCTACTGACAGCCTTGAAGTATGTTAATGGCAGAGTGGGCAGCTCATGCCTTTTTGTATGCTGGGAGGGGTTTGTGCTTAAAAAACACAGAACTTCATGGGGCATACACAGCTATAAAGTACCTACATTAGCACTACCTGTTATTATTTCATTTTTTTAAAAAACCCATAAAATTTCCGGTATTTATGAAAAATTTTCAGTGTGATGAAATCATTGTTATGGATGAAAGTCTTGAATGCTCATTGTTGGATTTTTTTTTTTTTTTTAATGTAGCTGATGATTTTTAACATTCATAAAACTAAGAAGAGCATTTTCACTGGATAGATCCTAGCAAAACCCTGCCAGAGTCAGCTTAGGCTTCTCAGCACAGCTGAGTGAATGCAATTTAGCATTCTCCAGCAACCCTTCACACTTCCCAGGCTTCTTTTCATCAGAGACTTGCCAAAGTGTTTTGAACTGCTTGGTTATTTCTGACTTAGATAAACATCCTGTAGGAAATTAGATTAATACTAGTTCACAATGGGGAACTTTTATCACCCTGTTTCATTATTACTACTCGTATCATCATTCACATCATGAATAAAGATGTGGGGTATTGCTCCTGGAAACACATTATGCTGCTTAAAGGCTGAGTTGTTTGAAGCTACCTCTGCCTTGCTGGAAGGGAGGAGGTGATGTCAAGGAAGGATGGCTGGAAGAGCTTCATATTTGCCAAAGTGAGCTGCTATAGTGAACTTCCAAAAAGAAAACAACCTCTCTGGGCTGGCATCGGTGTCTGACCTGTCCTGATGGATCAGGTCCAGGGATGTCCTGTGGTTTGTCAGTGCAGAGTTCTCTTCAGCATGGCAGGATTCACTCCACATAGAGTACAGGAGGAATGAGCATAGTTCAGGATATAAATTCAGGGCCAAAGGCAGTGTCACTCCTCAACCACTCTCCTGAATTGGCAGCATGGAATGGCATGGGCTAAGAAATAGTTCATATTGTTGTAGATTGGAAACATCTTTTCTTTAGGGTCATTTACGGTACACTTGGTATCAGGTTAAAAATTTTCCCAGCCTTTTGCTAGGGAGAGATTAAGGAAGCTGAAGTTTAATCACAGGCTGACATTTGCACTTCAATATGTTGTTTGCTAGATAGGTTTCCAAAGCGAAGAGCACATGGTTAAAATTTATTTGGGACATTTCCCTACATGGTAAATTTACCAAAAGGAAATTTATTTCCATGAGAGAGAGAGAAATGTGTATGTCAAACTGCTTCAGTCGTTTGGGCTATAATGAAGGATAGGTGATCCTGCTTTAACTGGATATGCACATCAGGGAGTAGATTTTTAGCTACTTAGCAGGAATTTGGTTACAGAATCAGGGCTCTCCCTGTCATTTCTGTGGAAAGCACTACTGATTCATCCTGTTGCAGCAGGAGTCACCAGGCAGTTTTGTTAACGGCAGCCTTGAAGTTACTTTTTTTCTGAGAGAAGGCAAAGCAGAATTTCTGTCTGGAAAAAACCAGAGTATTGTTCTTTGTTCTCCTAAAGAGTGGTCCTTTGAGAGAAGTTGTCAGATAGTTGAGAACTTGTTCTTTCATTTTATTCTCCATCTTTCAAGGCAGTTTCCAGAACAGAGTAGCTTTCTGGGAAGTGAACCATGGTACATGGGCTAAAGTTTTCAGTAGACAGGGTTATGGCTTGTCTGCATATGACCTTTTCCTCTTACAAGATTGGTGTGCATATGTACAGAGTAAGTTAAACTCAGACTACAGCCAGACTCCGCTTCACTGATTCCTGCTCCCCGAGAGCTCCTCTCGGAGCCTCTAAGGGCAATTCCAAGCACTCAAATGTACATAACTTATTAGAATGACATTGAAACTCTGGCCAATTAGTGAGACCATAAATCTGAACTAAAATGTCCATTTCTGAAGATTTTTTGGTTACAGACACTGATTGCAACCGCTCTTGCTTTATGACACTCCAAGAAGGAAATTGTGCAGCAGGTTTGCATGGGTTTATTGTACATAATTGATATTGTGCCTCATTGGCAAAGGTACAGAAGATTTACACTGGTTGGAAAGCTGAGGGGAGGGGGCAGCAGTTCCCAATTCAGTAGTTAGAGCTGCTAAACTTAAAATTCAAGCTACATTCCTATAAACATGAAATATGAGGATGAGGAACTGATTTAAATTTATGAATAGGGAATAATGTTCTCCTGCTCTAAAACTCTCTTAGCATTTGCTGTAGCTAATGATGGAATGGTTTGTGAATTTACTTTGTGACTAAAATACAGATTTAACCAGTTCTGAGCTTTCAGAACATCAGAGTTAGATGACATGCAGTAGTATGTAGTAGTCAATTATAGCAATATGTCCATAAAGAAAAAGTCATTAAACAGCAGTGAAACTTCAGATGATTTGAAAGGTATCTAAATGTTTCTAAATTTAGACCAATTAAAATAATAGAACAGTGTTAAAAATAGTGCTTTAAGGAGTTGAGGGGGAGGGGGAAATGAGATTAGTGATCTAGTAGTCTGTGCTCTGTATAAATAAAGCTCTAAAGATTCAGAGACAAGAGACTTAAATTGAAGTCCATTAAAATCAATAGAGGAATAAAAACCAGACAGAAATAGCACAGGAAGTAAAACATGCCAAGGGAGTTTCAGAGTACTGACTGTACCAAATGTGTTTCAAAATATCAAGTGCTCACCTGCAATTTCCACAGAATTAATGCAAGCTGTTGATGACTAAGAACTGAAGTCTTGGAAATCTGTCTGCTGCTAAGTTCTGGCACAAAGGGTTAAGGATGTTACTGTGCTGACCTCTCTCAGGCTGTGATTTCACCCCTGTCCCTCTGTTTACCCTTTGTACAAGGTGGGGGACTATAAATAAATCATAATGCTGAATCACACTCATTCTGCAGTGCAAGATTCTCTGAGCTGCTGCATTTGCCTCATCTGAAAGGGCAAAGAGAAGTATTTATGTCTATCCTTCGGCTTGCAACTAAGTACCCTGTGAGCACCCAATACTTCTCCAAATAGATCTGTCATTCAGAGAATACTTGTTTCCACCCCATCCTCCTCTCCCTCATGTTTGTGAGAATCCTGAGGAGCCTCACCAAGGAATGGGGACTACATACCAGGTGTGCCGACCTTTGTGTTCTGAGTTCATGAGCCAGGCTTCAGCAGCAAAAGATTTTATTTCTATTTGTGTTTTCCATCTGCTTTTTCAGCCTTAAGTGTCATTTTCAAGATTTTCTTTCTCTCTATGAAGAATGTAATTTATCCCATTCATGGAAATACAGTTTTAAAGAATGCAGTTCTAAGTGATGAAACTTTAAGAAAACATTAACTAGCATGAGATTTATAAGATATAATTAAATGATATTTTATTGGTATACCTTACAGGAAATGTTCCCTTATTTTCCTGATGCTTCTCTCTATTAAAATAACACAAAGGCAAAAAAAAATCTACAGCATCCCCACATAGTCATCATTTGAATTTACAGTGCTCTGGTACCCAGTTCACCCATTAGTGATTATCACTACAGCCCGATAGTGCTTATTTCAGGAAGAGCATCATATTTGATTATAAACTGTGGAATACATATAATTTTAATATGCAATATTGGCCAGATTAAGCAGTCCTTCCTCTTACATGATAAGTGCTCTCATTTATTTCAGTATAGCACAAAATTAGGTTAAGGAACAAATAAAAGAGACAATGGGTCAATTTAATAGTCAGGAGGTTGCACAGCCTGCACCACACTTTTTGCTTCACCCAAGGCAGGCTGTTGTGATAATTTTAACTTGGCCTGGTGGATGATGAGGCAAAATGCAGGCCAAATATAGTACACCTCCCTCATGCCAGAAATCCCACTAAACCCTGGTGTTTACAGCAGTTTCTGTTCTTTATCAACCAGATGCCATGAAATGAAGTAGGATAGTCCATTAATTTCTTTTAGTGCAGGACTGGCAAACTGGTAAGTGCATCAATTGATATGCTGAGTAGGGGACTGGGAGGTTAGAAATGTACCTGATACTGAATCTTTACATGCAGCTTAAGTAAAAATAATCATCAATCAGTAAAGGGCTAAAAGTATTTCTTTGAGGAATTTATTCCAATAAGAAATCAGCCACTAAAATGGCTGTCATAGGGAACATAGGGAAGTTTTGCCATTTCATGGGAGATATTTGTAGAAATTGGCCAATAAACAAAAGGAAAAAGTTTATTTGGCAGCCATCCCAAGAGAAATTTTAGGGCCACCAAGTAAAGAGACGATGTGTTACTGTGACTATGAATGCATCCTTGCCTCAGAATTTCCTTTGCTTCCATTTGGCAGACTAATTAATCCCCATTTAGGTTTAAATAAATGATTCTTTGCAGCATTCACTGATGAAGTTCTTATTGGATAAACATAAACAAAATTTATGGATAACTCCAAGCCCAAATCCTTGAACTGCTGAGAGGACTGTCTTGAGATTTCAGCCTTCAATTCCCAACTTCCTAAAAAGTAAGTAATGATGCTCAGTATTTCAGTCTGGTAGTGCCTCTGCACATTAACATTGGTTAGATGGTGTCCATAATTCTTGAAATGCTGAAGGCCACAGTAAAAACAAGTACCATCATGAGGCTTTTCTCCCTCAATAAAAATGCTTCCTTAAGTGGAGACCTATAAGCCTATATCAAAAGGACTTGTCTAACTAAAGAGCCATTTGCTCAATGCATTTTGGGGAGCAGAAAGACACAAATATGTTCTGAACTGCTCATCAGGCTTTGTTTCCACTGCCATCTGAAAAAACAAAGGTGGGTCAGAATGGCTAAATGGTCACAATGGGACTTGTACCTGCATTATTATTATTTTCTCAGCCTAGAGAAGAGAATGCTCTGGGAAGACCTTATTGTGGCCTTTGAGTTTATGAAAAAGGAGAGAGACTTTTTACATGGGCAGATAGTGACAGGACAAGGGGTAATAGTTTCAAACAAAAAGAGGAGAGTATTGATTAAGTAATAGGTTGACTGTGAGGGTGGTGAGGCTCTGGCACAGGTTTCCCAGAGAAGCTGTGGCTGCCCCATCCCTGGAAGTGTCCAAGGCCAGGCTGGACAGGGCTTGGAGCAACCTGGGATAGTGGAAGGTGTCCTTGCCCATGGCAGGCGGTGGAACGAGATGAACATTAAGGTCGCCTCAAACCCAAACCATTCTGTGATCCTCTGATGTTTGGATTGAGCAATTTGGCATTTCAAATGTATCAACAGGAATGCAGTTTCTAACACACTTATAAGTGTTCATTATTAGATCCTTATGCAAGGGTATAAAATTAAAATTTATAAAATAAAATAATAAATATTTATGTCTTCATCTGCAGTTTCTGGTAATCACATACTGCCCTCAGCTTTGGGCAAATTTGGGCAAGAAAAGTGAGTGTGGACATGACTCATGGACATTGTGCAAGAAATCTGTTTAAGAAACAAAAACAGGCAGGTACTTAAAAGAAACAAGTAAACAAAACTACATTTTCGGTTAGAAAAGGAATTTTAGAAAGTAAATGGGAAACAGGCACTGTAAGAGTGTTTGTTCTTAGCAGATAGGCAGGTATTTGTAGAGAATATCCAGTCTACAAGGGCATTAAAATAAAAATGGGGCAATTCAATGAAAAGAACAAAACATTCCAAGAGCACTGGAGTACATGTTTTACATAATGGAGAATTCAAAGAAAAAGGAAAATAATGAATTTTAAATACTGTTTTCAGTTTAAAGTCCCTAATCATGAAATGAAGCCTTTAGAAAGAGTGAAGCAATTACAATTATCAAATACAGTGTTTAAGTTTATTTCTTTAGTTTTTTCTTTCTTCCTTTTTCCTTCCTTTGTTCTTTCTCTATTACTCCATTCTTTCTTTTTATCTCTTCCTTGCTTCCTTCTCCCTCACATGTGCAGTCTACCCCTTTTCATAACTTTTTCAGTGTTTCTTCTTTTTTTATTTTCGTTATTTCTTGAAAACTTTCACAAATATTTGAAGTGAATGATGACATACTGAGAACATACACAAAAAGCACTCATTGATTTCTGTAATAAAAACATTTTTTAACAGTGCGTCTGAGTTATGACTGTGAATAATTATATTTAGGGCTCAATTAGGTAACATGAGCCCAGTGGAACAATATGGTTTGTTACGTGTTGAAATGTATTTTCTGGACAAGGATGTCTCACAGAGGGATTAGGTACTGGAGTCCCTTGGTGTCCTAGTTCAGCAGGTGGGACCAGTTTATCACTGTGTGGGGGTGACCAAAGCTGTGTATTCTAAACCCAAGAACTATTCATTTCCCAAGAACTGTTAACAATGAACCATTTGCAGCAGCTGCCCAGGGCACACCCGACTCCTCAGGCTGTGAGCTGGGTGTGAAAGAAGCCTGTGAGATAAGAGCTGTGATAACTCCCCTCCAGGAAGTCATCAGCACCTTCACACCCAGCCTAAGGGGGTGTGTCTGCTCATGGGCCATCAACAATTCCAAAATACCCCAAGACTCACAGAATCAGATCACCCATTGTGGAACTCCCCGCCCTAGGGCAGGTACTGGGCATTCCCACCTGGACCTGAGGGGATATAATCTTGGGTTTTGAAGACCTCGGGGAACCACTCATCGGATCTAGAGGAGGACCAGAACCTCAACAGGAGGAGACCACCACTCTTCACCAGACTGCAAACTGTCAGCTGCACCAACAGGTTTATCACTTCCTTTTGCTTTGGACTTGGGGGAGCCCCGTGGGGCTCAGCACAGGGGCCAACAAACCCCATTGTGCTTGTGCCCCAGGGGGCTGGGTTACGCTGCTGGGTTTTGTGGGTTAAAACCAATTTCTCTTTGTACCATAGCGTTCATTGTAATATTGTTATTAAATTGTAATTCTGATTTATAATCTCTTATATGATGAGTTTGTTTCTCCTGCTGGTTTACATTTAAACCAGCACATTTGGTTTCAGAGTTCTGGCAACAAGAAAAAATAGGAAATTGTGCATGTGAAAATCAGTTATTTTTAGGTGGGCTCCATTTGCTGAGACTGCAGACTCTGAAGCAGAGTATATGTTGGTATCACCCTCAGCACCAATGGCATTACACAGGGATGTATAATAATGTAAACATGCCCACACTCAACCCCTTACCATCAATGATCATGACCAATCATTTTAACATCACACACAGAGCATATAACCCTACAGCAAATAGTCTGAGTAGCTTTGAATCATTTTTCTTTAGAGTGTTTTATTTTGTTGCACTCTCTGTCATCATATCTGTCTTTTTTCTTTTTTTTTTGTTTTTTTTTTTTTTTTTTTTTTTTTTTGGTTTACACAATTTATCATCAGAAACAGCTGGGAATTAAATTGCCTATATTAGGGGGGAAAAAAAAAAAGGCAAGTAAAGCAGAAATCATCAGTTTATTTTATCACTAGAACTTACCAAAACCATAAAAAGAAAAGAAAAAGGACTTTAAAATCTCTATCACTGCCCAAATTAGTTAAGCAAAACACAAGAAAACTGTTGATGGGAGAAGACAAACTGCTGTTGAATAATGTACAGTGTAAAGAAGCACTCACACATCTCGTCTCTCTTTTCCAACCAATACTGTGCCTTGCGAATAACACATCTTACTAGACACATCTGAATGTATCATACCCACAAGGCTTTCTATAGGAGACAACCTAAAATGGTGCAGAACTTGTACATAAAACAGTTTCTGGTTCCTGCCGTTATCAGGGCCGAGGAGTTTTTTGATACACACAACATGAGTTCCTGACAACATCACTGATCTTGTTAACTTAATAAATATCTGTGAGGCAACATGAAACCTCCAAAATTATTAATACTCACTGAAAAAAATTACCATTTCAAGTGAAACCTTAAGAATACTTTTAGATTATTTAAGATACAGAGAGCTTTTAAAAGGCATTATTGGAGACTAATTGTCCTCTATCATGTCTGAAGCTTTAAAGTCTTCCAAGCTGCTCATTTTCATGGAGAGATACATTAGAGAGAAAATTAAAGAGTTTAGATTGAGCATGAAGATGGTTGGATTGCAAATAATAAACCAAATGTGAGTGCCTGAATAAACTGAATTATTGAGATTTGCAGGCTCACCTACAAGATTCTTTCCTTTATTACTAGTTATAGCACTTCTAATAATTCAAGATTTAACTGGAAAGAAAATGAATCCTTTCCTTGAAAACAAACTTATTGTAGAATTAACATAAAATAGAGCTTAAATGTTTGTTTTTCAGCAAGATGCTTGGTATGACACATTTTTACTTGAAAAGCCTAACTCTGTATCTTACTATTATATCTCACACTTGGGAAAGACTTGAGAAAAAAGTAAAGTTATATTGCTTTAGTGTTTCCTCGGGAGGCCTCCTCTTTTCTGTTTCTTTTATGATAGCTAAAGTCCCCAAAAGGGAATCACTTATGATAGAAAAGAAGAAAGAAATAGAAGCCATTTTCTCTCAGCTTCTGTGGGCTACACCTTAAGTAGGAGCTGCCTCTACTTTTCACCCAGGAATCATTTTCACTTGATTATCAGTACTGACAATGTTCCTTGTTTAGGACAGACGTGATTGTTTCTGACAGGTCGAAGCAAAGGGTGCACCAATTGTGTGCAGCTCTTGGGCTCTCTGCCCTGAGTCCTGAGTCCCAGAACATTCAATCTCTCTGTCCCAGCAGGTCAGGTGCCGTCGCCTTCTCCTGAGATCAATTTCCTCAATGCGGTAAATGAACGAAGGAAGACGCTGCTGTGTCCAAAATCGTTGTTGGACACTCGTAGCTCACACGAACAAGAAGGAAGAAGCCAGAGACTGATCCTACAGTTAACCTTCACACATACACAGATGGGCCTGAGCAAAAGCAAATGCCATGTAGAGCAAAGCCGTGAAGGCAGATCAGAAAGACAAATGCTCCTGATGGAAAACGATCTTTTGCCATCAGGTCATTGGTTCAAACCCATTCAAAAACTGTGAGAATAAGAAAGGTTAAAGGATTGAAGTTACTGAGAGCCCAAGGCTTTAAAAGAGTTTTCTTGTCCTCTCTGTTCTCCTAAAGGGAATAGATAAATACACAGCAATACCTAAGAATACCTGGTAAAAAAATGAAGGAAATGTGAATGTCCTTTTAAAACTACAGCAAAATAGAACTAGTACATTTCTTGTATGCTCAAATCACCTGCTTCTAATGGTAAATATGGCCATGTTGTCATGGAAAGTATGGGAGATAAAAGTTGAGTAAGAAAATTAACGTTGTTTGTAATAACAATAAAATGTAGGAAGTGGTGATAATGGTAAATAAAAATGTGATATTGATGCATGTTCCAGAAGCTGATCAGAGAAGTTAATAGATGGGGAACAGCAGATGTACATCAAATCAACATGATGATACAAATATAGTATATACTGCAAGGTCCCCCAGCCAGCAATTGCACCGCACACTTGAGCACAGACTCTCCAAAACCTTCAAACCCCACTGGCACTTAGACTGGAATAGAGGTGATTACCAGAGGCTGCCTAACAAAAATGCTTGCCTGAGAAATATTAGACTCTTCCAGATACACCACTGAGCATTCAGATGAAAAAAACCTGTACAGGTATCCACTTAAAAGGCATTCTTTATGGGAAATCCTAGGGAATTAAAATATGGGGTTTTTTCAGGCTCTTTCTCTTCTGCTCATTCAAAGTTTACACCACCTGCCACTTTCAAAATAGCTTTAGTTGTAGAGCAGGTGATAATATTGTCTTTTCAAGAGATTGGGCTTGCCTCATTTTCTATACTGCTTTGACTGACTTTTAGTGAAATTATTACTGAAGCACCTTTATTATCCCAGAGAAATTTTCAGTTTGTCCTTCAGTTGTGGGTCACTTCCAACTCAGAATATTCTGTGATTCTGTGACTCTCACAGCCTGGGTAACACCTATGAACTGCATTAATGTGGGTGGTGCAGGTCATGGCATGTGTCTTAAAAGGAAACCAAATGCCTGATTTTAATATCTGAGCCTACATGACTGGGAAACAAGGACTATACTGACTTTTGCTTTGCTGCTTTTAGAAATTCTGCCTTTTATGGTATGTATAATTGTCACCACTCAGTTGTTTGGGAGAGGAATGAGAAAGAATTATCATCACCTGTCAGGTGTTATAGTGTACTCCTGGAAGACATTTGCTGATAGAAAATTAAGCTGATATAGAGATCTGTGCATAACAATACTTCTTAAGCTCTTTTCTCTTCCTAAAGTGAAACAATATGTGCTCACAATATGCAACAATTGATTCCCCAATTCACTATGCTAAAAAATCATTAATTTATACCTCTTTTTTTCCTGTTATCATGAGGTTTACATGTTGGATCTCAAGTTTGATGCATGGCTTATTGGACAGCTGACAAAACCCAGCAGAGTAATTAGCACAAAGTGTGAGTGAGCAGAATCAACCTTTCTTGGCAGCACAAGTCAGTGCTGTGCTCCAACTGATCCATTTTCTTGTTTGCTTGCAAAAACAACTACACCATTTCCTCATGCTGAGTCTCAGTCAGATTCCAGGAGCAAATGGGGAGAAATCATTCACAAGTTTTTTCCAGCACAGAAAGTTAGCTTAATTTGCTAGTAGATTGGGTTTTGTGCAACAGCACCATGACATGGTGAGCTTTTTTCTGTGACCTAAATTGTTTTCACCAATTCTTGCACCACCATTTGCTTCATTTTCCTTAATGGTTCAGTTACAAAATGAGATAGAGGAAAAAACTCTCCTATCCCTTTAAAATTCCAGGAACAATTAACCTCTAAAATAAACTTTTTCTCTACTTTTGGAAGAATCATTAAGCAATAATGGAAACAATAGACTTTTTAATTAAACTTCACTGGGAAGGCAATTCTGCTGTTTTGCTGAGGTTGTCAGATGCTTTGATAGCATTTCTTAGTTTTGCTGGCATTTTACTACTTTTTCTCCCCGACCCTCACTGAACTCTAGCTTTATTTGGGAGTCTCTGTTGATAAAGATGTTCCCAGCAAACTGAATTTTCCTGTCTCCTGCAGGCTTGTTCTGGCTGCCAGTGTCACCATGAGCACCCCAAGCATGTGTTGCTCACTGCCTTTCTTACTTCAAAGGATCAGATTGCAGAGAAGGAAAGACCCATCCTTCAAATCTGGGCATTTGCTCTCTGGTAGTATTTTCTCAGAAGTCCTGACTTCTCCAGGAGCAAGCCAGAGTTCTCAAGGTATTTCCATTCTGGTTTAAAGGGATGGTCCCTTGACACTTGAACCACCATTACCAACCAGTTTAACCTTTGCCCTGGGACTGTCAGGTAAAAATGGTGCTTTGAGGGAATCAGTGTCTGATGGATCTGCTGGGAAAAGGACCAGGAGAAGAAACACCAACATCAGGAATTCTAGTGGCAAAGTCAGAAGCAAAGGAGACAGCCCAGATATAGTGCAAAAATTAGACCTTCACCCTCAATCGGGTAAAAGACTGTAAGAAAAAGGCTTATAAACTCCATGTGGGGGAGTTGAAACCTGGGTTAGACAGATATATCAAAATACTATCAATAAAGAATCTTAGGAAATGACTAAAAATTGTATTAAGAGATTACTTTGAAAAGGGAGTTATACATAATCAGTAATTATCTGGATGTGAAGAAGCCTTGGCAGGGAAAAATCCAAAGGAAAAAACAATTTACTGTATCAGGAAAACTAGTTCTTTAAGATCAGTGTCTATTTTGGCTGTCATATCTTTTGTGTGTAGTTATCCAAAAATTTCAGTTGCACCTTGTCCTTTACACCTACAGTAAAAACTAAAAATAAACTTGTTTTATCCTTTCTACCACCTGTTTTAAGAATGGCATTCAATTCTGATATAATAAGTGAAAATACACAAATAATATCGGATTTTGGTTTTGTTTGGTTTTGTTGGGTTTGGTGTTTTGTTTTAATTTCACTTAATTAAAAATAGTTTCTTATTCAAAGATTACAGTTTTGAAGCTCCAGGAGCTTCTGACCAGGTGATTTTAATGGGAGTCACATTGGACCAGTGCCAGGCATTGCATGAAAAATATCCTCCTAAGTGTCTTCATTAAAATTATGAAAACAGTGCAGTTCAGGTAAATCTAAAAAATGTATCCCTAAGTAATCTTGCCATGACTTTTCATTATGGTGCATTAGTTTAAAGCACACATTGAACCCATGCCAAATCAATAACTCATTTAAAAAGAAAGAATGGTAAGGTTTGTAAAAGTCTAGGGGTGTCAGTATCTAAACATGTCTTTTTTCCAATAACATGCATTGCAATAATAGAATTTCTACCCTCAGCTGTGTCTCAGAAAACATTTGGTTGGCACTTTTTACAGGCACAAAAGCAAACCTGGTAAAGAATGTCTTACATAAAGTCTGGAAATCCAGCTGAGGCCACAACAGCATGAGGGTCCTTTGAATAACAGAATAAATTGGTGACCGTTTTCTGACTGACCAGCTGATTTCTCAACTCATGTAGTTTGAGAAGTGCCATTTCCTCTTCCAAATCTTCCATCACCAAGAGCACAACTAGCAGAGTCTGATCTAATCCTCCCAGGAGTTAATTTCCTTTGAGTTCAGCAAAATATTCAGGACTCCCTATTTGAATCTTTTGTCTGTTATATGAGATTTTAGAATGATTTCCAGAGGGTATAGTAAAAGATTTTACGTTACGTGTTTTTATTGTTTATTTTTATATATTTATTAAGTCTCACTCAAATATTTTACTTTATTTTAAAGTTTTATTTTTATGCCTTTGCCATTAATAATGATAAATAATAAAAGTGTGTTAATGCATAATTAAAATATTAGCATTAAATACATATTAAATATCCAGACAATTTCTAGTCTGCACCACACCTGCAGCCTTCAGCACTGTTGCTGTTTAACAGTCATTTATACCTGGGAATTCTTGAAAGACAATTCAATTTTTCTTCCTAATTTCTCCATTACGTATTTTCTGCTTTCAGACTCTGTGGCCTTTTGGGGGAATATTCTCCTTTCTGGACATGCATGTTCCAGTGCTGTGGCCATGGAAACTGGAGTCCCAAAGAAGAAAAACAGAATAGGAGTTTTTGCCTCCTCCAAGACCCAGCACTTAATCCCAAATCATCTTCTGCACTTTCCTTCTCTTCCAGATAATTGTTTGTTTCAAACTATTTATTTTTCTCTTGAAATGGTTTAGTTTTCATCTTAGTTTTCAACTATTTTTAAAGGTATAAAGATTGATTACATTCTCTCCCTTTCTTTTTAGCTGCCATTTGTCACTGTTGTGAAAAACATCAGAATGAAGGCTACTTCTATTAAATGGGAAACACTATAATTCCCATGCAATTTGTCCTTGTATAAGGAATAAAAAAAAAAAAAAAATAAAGGAAAAAAATAGAAGAAATAGCCTTTCCTTCGTGGCTAGATTTGATTTCCCCACATAAATCCACACCTTCACACATCCCACCCACACATCATTTCAGAGATGCTGCCAAGTTAGTGAAATGCCACAGACTGCAAGCAAGGATTTGAGAAACAATTGCATTTATCTTGTGAATGGCACCCTCTGATTAGCTGCCTTGTAATCAATCACACTGATATCTGATTCCCAAAAGCTCAGTTATGAGTCTGTATAAGCAATTAGAAGGAGACCTTAAAAGAACAGATTAAAAGGTTTGAATACTTGGAGAGAGTCATTTAAAAATATTAAAAGGAAATTGCTTTTTAATTTTATGTATTCATCTATTTGTAAGTTAATGAAATTAATGAGGCAAGAAATGAAATGGAAATTCCACAACTTTGCATTTCTATAGTTTGTTTGCCAGCAGCAAGCTGGGAAAAGCCATATTTACTACCATTCTGCAGCTAAAAATAATAAATGGTCTAATTGCAAGAGTAATTCTATTACATATTTTGCCTCTTTTCTCTCATATAATCTACAAATATCCTGAACATCTCCCTGAAGGAGACTCTGCTGGCCAGCATGAGGCTGAAACCCTACTGTAAATGTGTGTACAGTGACCCTGGAAAAATCAAGTGTTTCTATTAAGACTGGTTTTTTGCCTTCTGCAAACAATATCTGCTCAGCTTTCCGTGTCAACATAACTTTGAAATGAAACATTTGAGGAACTGAAAGCTGTGGCCTGAGCGCTGTGAAAAAAGCAGTTTTCAGAAGATATGTGTGTACTTGAAATGTTTTCTTCCTGCTGCAGATGGGGAAAGATTTGCTCGTTTCTTTCGTCTGAGCTTGGAAAAATCAGCACAATCAAAATAAATATAAGAAATGGGCTCAAACTCAACCTGTTGTTCCTTTGCAATCATTGAACAGCCATAAATTTTGATCAAGCACCCAAGCTAAGGGTGAATTGCAGAGATTGATTAGCTCAGGTGCTGTAATGAGATAGCTGGGCAGCATCTCCAGCTGCTGCCATCTCCTGTGGTTGGCTCTTGGTGGGCTGCCATCCTCAAACCTTTTCCTTAAAATAAAAAATTCATTGTTCCTCATTCCAGCTCTGGGGCACACTGATATATAGAGGGAATTAATATTGAGGGTCTTGGACGTGCAGGTTGGGTTATGCTGGGTTTTGCTGTGGGCAGGATCACATCTCGGTTAGTGTGGGCTGTGCCACGGGAGAGGAGGTTCCAAACAGGCAGTGGCTGAAATTTTTTGTTTGTTTAGGCCCTAAAAAACACAGGAAGAGTGAGCAAATAAAAACTGACAATGCTGAGATGAAGCAGAAATAGGAACCAGTGCACTTGAAAATTCTCCTCACAAATGTTAGTAAGGTCAGTACATAAAGCCTTACTCAAGTAGGTAATAATATTTGATAAAGATCTGGACCTCGAGATCTGAGTTGGGGTGAATGCTGTGGAAATAAGAGCAGGTGACACAGGAGCACACCCAGGTGGGTTTGGAATGTCTCCAGAGCGAGTTTGGAATGTCTCCAGAGAGGGAGACTCCATGACCTGGGCAGCTGTTCCAGTGCTCTGCCACCCTCAGTGTAAAGTTTATCCTCATACTGAAGTGAAAGTTCTTGTGTTTTTGTTTATGGCCATTACTCCTCTTCCTGTTGCTGGGCACCACTGATATATAGTTAACTTATATATGTTAGTAAATGTAGAATGTAATTCAGAAGTGGAGAAAGACCAGATTTTTCAAAGCTCTTCAAGCTTTCAAGCTCATTTCCCAAAGAATCTGGGAGGAAAGCAAGTCTGACATTGTTGCTCATGAATCAGTGGGAGCCACTTGGTTGAATCCTAAGCTCCTTTGGGAACATCCTTAGAGGAATCAAGAGGAGGAACATACAAAGCATCAAAATCCGAATGATTACCTACCTCTAAAGTAAAAGGGAGTCAATATAACTATTTGAAGAAAGTGACATCAGTGACATTTAGATCTTTCAAGCAACAAAGTGATGAGACAACTTTTGAGATAAGTAGAAAAAAGACAGGGCTGATGTCCCAAGCTAATATAGCACCAACTTAGAACATATTTTGCTTTTACTGGAAGCTATGAAATAATTAAAAAGATCATGTTGGCAAGAAGGCTTTTTATTAGTTATATCTAATTACAAGCAATTGCTGTAGTATTAAACAGGTAATATACCAAAAGTGTCATTTATTGTTATGAGACTTCATGTGGTTTAAAGCTCTGTTTAATAATAACAATGGTGATAATAACATTAATGGACAAAGCAGTAGCAGGAAGCTCATGAGGCCGTTCCCCCACTTGTCCTGCCCAGGAGAAATCCTCCTGGCAATTTTGGGTCTCTAATTGCACTTACAGGACTCAGGCAAATAGTCACTGAGTTGCAGCATTTGGGTCTCACCCCATCAAATGTGAATTTTTTCAAGCTTCTCTATATCTCTTGCTCTTGATCCCTCATCCTTGGAAGCCAGGATACATCATGGGCTGTTGCAGGGTTTGCCTCCAAAGCATTTTTCATAGGATCCAAACCTGAGAATATTCTTTACATTGATATCTTTCTTCAAGATGGTTGTTTAAACCAGATTTTTTGGAAGTAGAGCAACTCCTCAAAAATGAATGGCTGGACACACAGCACTCAAAATAAGCAGACATCTGGATTCAGATGATCTTTATTCATTCTGTGCTTTGGCTGGGGCAACAAACACATCAACCTGGAGTTTATAGTAAAATCTTGCAGGTATTTCTTTTCCTCATTTTCCCCATTACCTTTACACACACACCTTGATCCTAACAGTCCTTCCTGTGTCCTGTTTCTCTTCTGCCAAACAAGGATCCACTATCTCACCTCACCAATTATTTTTCTTCTTTTACTGGTCTCATTGTTGAACAGGAGCCACATATTATTAAAATACCTTAAAATAAAAATATTTTTTTTCCTCCTATCTGAAGTTTGAGGGTTTTTTTAGAGGCCTGTCACACAGAACCTCTCATTAAAACCCATTTACAAACAACTCCCAGTTCACTCTCAGCAGGGGAGTTACCTGTTCCTCTGTGATTTTGTTCCAGAATAGTGTCTGTGTTCAGGTCTGATGGTGGTCCATGTGCCTGAATGTTCAACCAACTGTAACAACTATCATTTCTAGACAAAATTATGCTAATGACAAACTGCACAGGACTCAGATATATCAAAGCATCAAATTAAGGAACAATCTTAGACCTCTACCCAGAATTCATAAAGTCTGCATAAGCAGGTTCCTGGCACTATCCCTGTTCAGGCAACTGTGAATCTCTGTGGGCAGGTATAATTGCTTATGTAAGTAAAAGAAACAAATAAAGTTGCAGATGACATCGTATCTTCAGGAACACTAAAATAATTTTTCTGAGTGAAAATTGGGTTCAGTACATATTGGTGTGAAGACAGGATTTGACCCAAGATGTTCAAAAACCTTCAAGCATATTGACAATGCAGAGCAAAGCCCCATTTCCCTGTTGGCAGCAGCTCTCTGGTCACAAGGATGAAATTTTCAGGCCCTTCTCTGCAATTACCTTGACTTTGAGTGGCTTTGGACCTCAACAAGTTCAGTACAAGTTACAAAAAGAAATATTATTGTATATTTTATTT
Source organism: Hafferia zeledoni (assembly GCA_035583235.1). Classification (NCBI taxonomy): domain Eukaryota; kingdom Metazoa; phylum Chordata; class Aves; order Passeriformes; family Thamnophilidae; genus Hafferia; species Hafferia zeledoni. The sequence continues at coordinate 4,667,584 of JAWWEV010000172.1, read as the reverse complement.
TAGATTTGAGGCCATACCCTTTGGAGGTTTAAATCTAGCCAAATGTTTATTTTCTTTATCATCTTTGTATTTTTTTACAGGGAGAGATCTTGATTTCAGTGCTGGAAACCAACACAGTACCTTGATATTCTCACCCACACAAATTGTTTTACATAAAGTCACGCTACTTTCTTTGATGCTTTCTCATTGAAATTAACATCCCTGATAATAAATATATTGGCATGTACATGACTTTAGGTGCATCAGTGCACACTTAGGTAATTTTTGTTTTGATATTTCTCATTGCCATCCTGTGTTTTTCTTGGCAGCAGCTTTCTCACCTCTGCTCACAGCAGCGTCTGATTAATCAAGAGGAAGTGCTGGTCCATAGTCACTGAGTCATAAATATTATAAAAGCTCTATTTCTGCACCCTGACAATATAAAAATGAGGAGATCAAAGCATATTTCTATTAGTCACGCAGTTACTTCTGTGGAACCACAAATATATCTCTTTTTTTTTTTTTCATGGAAAAAAAATTACTCTTTTTGGCAGAGTTTGATTTCCAGAGAAAGGATTCACTGTGTCTCTCCAATTTTGCTTGTTCTTCATTTGCTTCATGGATGATTATACTCAGAATATGGATCTTGTAATGACTGACTCTTTATTTCAATGACAGTTTGAGATGGAACTCAGAAAATAAATTCACAGGAAATAACAGAGTGCTTTTGTCTTGCTAAATAAAGTAAATAATGGATTCAAACTTTATTGAGAAGAAATATGGAATGTTCAAAATGTTAATTTAGAAAATTGGATGCTCACATTTGTTTCATGCATTTCAGGCTGATCTGCAAGTGGAATCACTTGTTAACCAAAGCAGAAAAGAGAAGTAATAAATTTCACTGAAATATTTATTGTAAATGTAAGCAAAAATAATTATTTTTTACTTCAAAAATATTCAGTGATAGTGAGATAAACTCATGTCAGTTCCAGCTTTTCTGTTGCCCACTACATTATCAACTTTTGCAGTCTAATCTTAGCTGCACTGAAGTCCACAGTGAAAAATGAAAATCCCTCACTGGATAAACATGTGAAAAATGTGGTACTCTGAAAATGAAGACCTTGGAAATGGAACAGACTTTTTCTTTTGTCCTGCTTTCATATTATTACCTCTGTGAGCCCTCAGAAACCTTCAGCTTATTTTTCATGGAAATTATGAACACATTTCTGTTCTTTCAATGCAGAATATAACTCTTATTTGCAAAACAGAGCTTTAGAGCTATTATGTCCCCCCACCAAAAAAAAAAAACCAAACAAAAAACAACCAAAACCAAAACACCAAAAATCCCCAAACCAAAACAAACAAAAAACCAAAACCGAAGAACATCATACAGGCATCAGCAGCCAATAACTCTTGTTATAACCTTCACATTTTGCTCCAAAATATTGCAATCTTTGGAAGAAAACATTGCTGGAGCTGGAAAAGTCCTACATTCACAATCCTCTCAATAAGACTAAGATTTTTGGGAGGTCTCTGCCAATAAGACAGGACATTTATTTTGGCCCGGATTCATATGTGTTGACAAGGGAATGAGAAAAGTCCTAACCCACTTTAAACAGGCCATGGAATATTCCTATCAAAGGGTTGCACTGCTAAACTAAGACTTGGGCTGATTTTAGGAGGTGAAGAATGCTGTATAAGCATCATTCCTTGCAGCAATTATATCCTTCAAAAGGCAACCATATAACAGGATTTAATCCAGAATAAGAAGTGAAAGACCTACATTCTTGGGTCACACATGAGATAAAGCTCAAATTCTGCATTTTTAATTTTTCTCCCAAGAAAAGATTTGAAGAATATCCACTTTATTCAACTGCCAGAGCTAAAGCTTTCCAAGATAATATACTGCTTCCTTTGATCCTACTTTGGCGCAGGCACAATATGCCTCATTGTAATCTGAATCCTCTCTTTTGTTTTCTGTTTAACATCAGACACTTTAAGAGAAGAATAACAGCCCCTGTTCCATCCAGGGCTCAAAACTCTCTTCTCTGCATCTTTTTGCTTTACTTCTGAAACTGGCAGATCTCCCAAGTATAAGATTCCATCAACAATTATGACACTTTCCATTGCATTTGTATCCACAAACCTGCAGTTTGCACCCATAAAATATTCTCTGTCCCTACCTTGTGGAAAACACCAAATATATGCAAATTTTCAATATGTTCACTTCTCCATCACATCCAGATGGTCCAGTTGAGGTTGTTGCCATGACCTCAGGCCCTCAGATGGTTCACCCTGACAACGCAGCAGTCAAGCTTTTAGTCTGGGCTCACTATCAGTGACTACAGCCAGGATTCATGGCTGAGCTTCCCATAAATGCTTATATCAATGAATCATTATTGGTCTCCTGAGAGAAACTGGGGTGTGCAAAATCATCTGGCTGCCCTGGTCTGCCACATTTTCGAAAAGTTTCCAAGATTTCCTTCACATAGTCATTAAATATTGCCCAGGTTCTTGCTCTGGACACAAAGCCATAGTGCCCAGGAAGGGCTGTTCGCAGAAAACAAATCCCACAACAAACAAACCCAGCACTAAGACTGACCACTGCAGATAGTACAAGAAGTGTCTGGTGATTATGGACCCTGGGTACCCTCTATCTGTTGCTAGAAGGTTTTATAAAGGATGAAACGGACTTCTAAACACCTTTGTCATTTTTCTCTTATTCTCAATGACCTCAATTGGTGCTTGCAGTTGTCCATCTGTTTTATATAGACTTCAAATCACTGCTTTAAACCCTGTATTTTTAATGTTAGCCTGCATTTGTATTTGATACAACCATATCCAGATAATTCACCTTTCCCTTGAAAAGTGGTCATTTAGTTAATTATTGCTCTAATCTCCTGCTGGAGTTTGTTCTTGTTTCCTACCTATTTGAGATAAACAGATACAGCAAATAATAGAATCACTGAATAGTTTGGGTTGGAAAGGACATTAAAGATCATCCAATTCCAAACCCTCTGCCATGGGTAGGGACACCTTTCACTAGACCAGTGTCATTACATTGCATCTTGTCAGAAAATCTGCTTAAGGGCTCCTCACTAAGTTTTAATTAGTCCTTTAGATATTATGGGCCCATGGGCTCAGGTTTTCCTGACTACCTTGAAAAAAAAAACTAAAATCTTTAATTTGTTCTTGTTTACATTTCAGTGCCACAGTTTCAAGGAGATTGGACACATCTGGATTGTAGAGAAATCCTTGCATGACTGAGATTCCAACAATTTGTACAAATCAAAATATTTTCTGAGTGCAGAAGCACTGCACATTCTCTCCTCACTTGTTCAGAGGAATATAAATGAGTGGGTCAGATGGGAATCTTTATTCCTTCTTTTTAAATATCTACTAATGAAGCAATTGTCAGAAGACTGAGTCATAATGTAAATGTGTGTCTGACCAAGGGTCTGACTGTTCCAGCACACTTCAGAGTATCCAGAGGAGTACATCTAATCTACATCCACTCCAGTGATTCATCAGACTCCTGCAATTATCTTGAGAGTGTTGGAAGGAAACAAGTAGACATGGGGAAGCTGTTGGAGTAAATGTTGATTCAATTGAACTGAAGCTACTACTCTTATAAGAAGAAAGTTTCTTTACAGAAACCTAAAGCAATTACAGTAAAATATACCATAGTTCATCTTTGACATCAGAAAGGTGTCTAATGAACATTTATTTTCTGCATAAAGACAGAATCATAGAATAGTTAGGGTTTGAAGGAACTCTTAAAGGTCATCTAGTCCTACCCCCTGCAATGAGCAGGGACATATTCAAGTACATGAGGTTGCTCAGAGCCCTTTCTTCTAAAAGGATTTTAAGTGCATCACTTTTGATGCACAGGAGAGGGAAAAGAGACATCCATCAAAGGAAGAGGAAAAAAATGAAGGAGAGAAACAATGGTAGGAATACAAAGAAGAACTTGGGCATTTGGTTCAAATACTTTAATATGAAGCAAACGAATACAAACTAATCTGGAAATTATATTTTGATACAAAGTGATATTCCGATACATGGTAAGAAAATTTAGCATTGCTCACATGAGAATATTCTGTCCCTTCCCCTTGAGAGTGTGTATTGTTCATAATTACTGAAATTTAAAGGTTTCTGTACACTTTTCTAACAGCTCTAGATGGTGGATGGAAGAAGATCAGAGGTTTAACAATGATACAGGAAATGAAGGAGCAGATAGCAAACAAAAGGAACAGACAGTGAGGAAGACATGTGACACTAGTAAAAAGGGAGAGCCTGGGATATTTGGCAGCTTCTCCTGCAAATACAGCAATTGATTGTAAAGAAGTGAAAGACCTTCCATAAAAGGCTTTTTCAGAGCAAAGATATATTTGCAATCTGGTCAAATCCTGAAATGAACCTGTTCTTTCCTATAATTCCACACATCTTCCTTCCACAATTTCAAAAGATAATACAAAAATATGTAACACCTGGGTCTATTCTCTTAATGTTAATTGTTGTCAAAGCCCCTGATCTGTTTTGACAGTCAGGGTAACTTTATAAGCAGCCTCTCAGCTGGAAAGGAGCTGAAGCAGAAGGAAGGATTTTTCTGGACTAGACTGCCAGGACACAAGTTTTTGGCTGTACAAACAGGCTCTGACTCTCAAGTAAGTATGTGCATGTGCTTGCACAGTGTTTCAAATATTTTTAGCTTTGGATTGTCACCAACTTGTAAACTTTCTGTGCACATTAATTCTTTTCCTCACTGTAAACTTCCTCACCTTTGGGAAAAAAAATGGTTTGAGATTATGTTAGGAGAGTAAACACACACGGCCTAAGGTCTAGGTCAAACATTGACTCGAGGAAACAATAACTGTGTCAGTAAATAATTTCTGGCACAATATCTGTCACCTGTTTCAAAAGATTTGAAGGCAAACATGCCCATTCCTCAGCTTAAACAAATCTGGCCTCCATGCTGCTGAGCTGGCAGGAGATGGTTACATCCCTTTTCTCCTTTCTTTTTTTTTTTTTTTTTTTTTTTTTTAATCAAGTTTTAAAAGCTCCTTGTGGCCCGGTTTCAAAACCAGCCATTTTAAGCCAACTTCTGGTTTCTTCTCTGTTGGTTGAGGGGGAATTTGAGGGCTTCACTCTGATGGAGTCAGAGTCACCTCCCTGTGCTCATGTCTCCCCTTCTGCTGGAGGCTCAGTGTCTGGGAAGGACAAAACATGGGAAGTCCTTAGTGACTGGTAGTGCAAGTAATCAGTGCAAGTATTTGTGTAAACGTTAGGAAATTAAAATCCTGCATAATGTAAACACTATTGCATAGGAGAATAATAATGTTGGATAGATGTATCCCCACACCTGCTCTAGAGAGCTTATTTTAAACAGATTGTTCAGGACTCACCAAATGCAGCAATTTCTCCTGATTGTACTAGTTTGAAGCTCAAGTGCTATGTTATTATTAGTTGCTTCTCAATTTGTTTCTCACTCTACCCATTTCTGAAGGCTTTTAGACCAAGCTTGTTATTTTTTGTCCTGGAAAACCAGATGGACAGTATGGATCACAGGCAGCCTTGAAATATATGCTGTGTTCTCCAAGGAAGGGATGAAATCTTGCATTTTTATCCTTTATGAGTGCCTGTTTATTTTTACTGCCTCATAACTAGACCATAGGATTCATTAATGACCAGAAATCAAAGACTTTGTAGGAAACATTTATGAAAACTTTAGTGAGTAAAAGGAGTTATATTTATCTTTCATGTTATGGTGTAGGAGAATAATAATATCAAACAACCCAGAATATGCTGCAATGGAAGTGAATCAACTGTGGGTCTGCCTGGAAAAAAAAAAAAAAAGAAAAGAAAAAAAAGAAGGAGGCATATAAAACTTTATAGTCAATGTCTTTTTAATATTCTAAATTAACACATAGGTATAAAAAACTACTTTGCCTACATCCTGTTAGCCAAGGAAGGCAGAGGTCTAACGTTTTATCTTATAAATTTCTCTTAAGCAATAAAGAACCTGTCTTTGAGAAGTATGTCAATGCAAAAATAATTATTACATGCAAACCCTTAGCATAAAATGAAATTAGGCAAGAAATAAAGGAAATGAAACAATATTATTTGAATGATTAAATCAATTTAGGCTGGGGTCATTCTGCATTAATGGAAGACATTACCTAGGCAGGGCTATATTTTCCCTTCCTTTCCAAGAGGATTGCAGTTTCGTTGACTCTTCCACCTCAGCAATACACATGACACAGAGCAATATTATCTTTCACTGCCATTTTAGTGGGAAATGAAAGCTCTGCCTCTCGAATGCAAACCTTGTCACTGTGACCCAGGGACTGTTGAGTTTGGATTATGTGAAAAGGCTATGCCAGTAGTGAGCTCAGCAAATGAAATTATCAAGGGCAATCATATCTCCACCACTCAGTATTTCAATGGAAACAAGGCTGATTTAGTAAACAAACCCTCCTCATCTGCTGATCTAGTAACCCTTCTCTGTACCTCTTCTGCTCTGGCTTCACCTTATCTGAAGATGGTCAACAGGCAAGCTATGCAGCAACACACTTCATTGAGACATGTAAATATTTCATTGCAGCCCCACAGAGCAGTTTGTATGCAGCATGCAGCTCAATACTATATATTTTTTTATGTGTCAAAGTGATGACTTCATCACCTGCTTCTCTACCTGAACTAATACTTTTCCATCTTTTAACATACCAGATGTGCTGCTGAAAACCAAAACCCAAGATATTAATTTATTTTTCATTTTCTTTTCTTCCAGAAACATATTATGTCTAAAAAAATCATGATGATTTAGGTACAGAGAATTTATGGAGTGTTTTACTCTGTTTTCTCAGATGCGTTTTTTCATTCCAAGTGAAGATGGAGGTGAACCTAACAGATGCAAGGCAGTGGTTTCACATCTTGTCTCAAGCCTTCTTTCTCAAGGTCTCCTTCTAGGAGTTGTAAACCCTCCATCAAAATGTCTAGACAGTGTTTGCCTGAAGTCTGGTGTCAATAAATTGTTTAAGATTCTGAAGACTTTAAGTTATTATTTAGTTACATGACTGGCATCACTTCAAATATGAAAAGCACAAACTAAAATTAGGCTAATGAAAGGACTGGGGTTTAGACCATGCACTTGCAATTTGTTGAACTCGTTGCTGTCAGATATTACACAGGGAAGGAGTTTAGAAGGATTCAAATGAGTGATCAGCCATTGGTGTGGATGGACTGAACGTTGACTGAACATCAAATAAGGTCATAATGATGGGCTGTGAGCCCTTTGCTTCAGGCTGGAACTGCAGTGCTGAGGAGGAAAATACTGTTATGGCCAGGTTCTTCCATCACCATCAGGATTATTGTATTTTCTTATGAAACCTCAGGCAAAGCCTAAAGACTAAAGGGTTCTGAAGTTCGTGGGCCATAGGAGAATTGTGATATTCCAAGAAACAAACTCAGAAAATCAACACTCATCACTTTAAACCTCTTAATCTGTCCTATCATTTATTCTGCCAATTCTGTTTGTAAACTCCATTAAAGTGCATTAACGAACTATAATACTGAAGGCAGACAAGAAATCTAATTATCTTTTGTCGCAGAGCACCATATGCTTCTTTTAACTTCAAATAATAGGCTGAGCAACATTAGTATTTTAAATGAATCTTTGATGAAGTTGAACAAGAGAGAGGAAAAATAATAAGTTAGCCAATATGTTGCAGATGCATTGTTTTTTACTGGCTGGGTTTACCTTTTCACATGCTTATTTTGCAGTATAGCAAAGGGCAAATGAAAACAGGTGACATGGTTAGTCACTTTTATGTCAGACATCATTTTCCTTCCAGCTGTGGCCCTGAGGAAGTTTTTGTTCATGGGTTTATTATTATTACTGCATTTTTGGCATGCTCATCTAGTTGCAAAAGCACCAGATGTCTCCATTGACTTTTTGAATAAACAAGCAAACTAGAAAATTATAATAATTTTAAATCCCTTCATATGTTGCACACATAAAGGAGGGTCCTGTTCTTTGGGATGTATTTTTTGCTCCAAAATGTTATACTGCAAAAAATAAAAAGCAGCAACACCCCAACCCACCAAAGCAAAACAAGCCCCTGAAGCAAAACCTCCTTGTGGCTGATGACAAGTGTGGATCCACTGAACTGAACTGAAGAATACTTATTCAAAAGAAGCAAACCCACATTTCCTCTCCATCCTCCTGAGTATCTGTGGGTGCTGAGGAGAGAGAAACTGTGTAGGATACAGAAGTGGAGCCATCAGACATGATCTTCATCCAGGAATATTATATGTGTCCAATGCAGTGTCCATTTCTCCAGGGGTATCCGTAAGGAGGTGAACCCTGTTGCCAAAAGGCAGCCCTTCCCGGGATTAATACGGAAAAACAGTTAATAATATTCCTCTTGCTCACCCCTGAAATTGTCTTTTTTCTCTTCTTTCCTTGTTTACAGGTTTTACAGGAGAGTGTCTGGGGTGACTGTACAGCTCTTTCTATCATCAAGAGCTACAGCAATTTTTTGAAACACATTATTAGTCTTTTACAGAATAATCCATAAATTAAATAAATAATCCATAAATAAATTCAGAAGATAAACAAATGACTGTTTATAAAAGTAAATATAGAAGAAAAAAAACCAAAACAAAACAAAACCCCACCCTAGATATCAATGTACATACTTGGCAAAACTCCTTTTTCTTTATCTCCAGATAGGAAGAAAACAGGAACCCTTTGGCACATCTGCCATGGCAATGAAGATGTACACTTGGAATTTTACTCGAACTGCTTCATGAAGCCACCACATGCTCTTCCAGGTGATTTATATAAGGTTTTATGGTCCAGATTTAGGGAATAGAAGAAAAAGATTTTCATACATTTGCCCTCATTTTCTTTAAAGGATCACTCACATTCTTTCCCAAAGGAGCTGGCAATACTTTTTCTCTCAAAGGAAATTAATTATAACAACAAATTCTGGTTTCCTTAAATATATTGCTACTTTAATATTTCATACTGTGTTAAGATCTGAAAGAGAAATAAAAGCTGTTAAATCTTTAGCATATTGCTCCAATTTCCTCAGAAAGTCTGGGGAAGCAATTCCACCTATTCTATTCATCGCTTAAAGGAAAAGAGGATTATTTCAAATGTGTTCAGAGACCTTAACTATGCAATATCCTGGTGAAATTTGCATGTAATGAAGATTTTAGACCAAATTCTTACTTCAGATAAAGCCACAGTAATATCTTTGATTTCAGGACTGATTTGACTAAAATCAGATCTTGATCACATTCAGCTCTGGCAGTTTTTTGGCAATGTCTCCTTCTCTGCCCAAAGAACTGTTCATGTGGGTCAATCCTGCTCTGCATGGAGTCTCAGAACCATCAGTCACCTGCATTATGCTCTGATTAGGAGTGCAAAGTGGAAGAATTTGGAAACTACACAAATAAAAATGTTTTTAACAGATCCTAAGGATGCCCTTTTTCAGTTTCACCCACAGAAGGAGAGGTACAACTGGCTACAGTAAGTTCCAGAGTAAAAATAAATGTTTTCCTAGCTGAGCATTTCATGTGGCTCCTGACAGTTCTTTCACAATCCTTTGGGTTTTCATCTCTCCACTTCAAGTATACTATTCCAGATAATAGCTACATTATTTACCATTTTTTCTCCTCCTCTCAGTGGGTCTGTGAAAGTGGTTTTTGCATGTATTGGTCTAAAATGTTTCTTGCAGGGCTTTTGAGTGCACTGAGGGGCACTCCAGCCCCTCTCAGTTGGCTGGAATTGGGCAATTAAGATACTTCTGGCCTTTTTTTAATACCGTGTTATCAACTACACTTTTGTATACTCACTTTAAAATTAGTCCATCCATACCAGTCTTAATTGTGTTTCTTTGTAAAGTCTCTGTGTTGCATCATCCTCTTTGTGGTGATTCCTTTGCAGCTGGACTTGCTTTTTGGGCTGCATATCTAATTCTCCTGGAATGGTGAACCATATAGTACTGATGAAACGTGAATACAGTCAAAGGGAGGGATATTGACTGTATTCCTCACCTAAAACTGCTGAGGAAGAGACATAAAATTGATCTTGCCCCTGGCTGAGGAGGTAATTCAACCCCATCCAAAGACTACTAGAGTCACCTCAAGCTACTAATAAAAGGTGCAAAACTCACTCTCTTCTAAGAATTCTAATCCACATTTAGCCAGGGATGCTGTTCTGAGGTGAACTTTCAGCAGTTCTTCAAAGGAAAGCATGTCAATACCTCTCCATTCAGTGCTGCCAAGTGAGATGCACGTGGTTGATGGCAGGTCTTTGAGGCACCAAGTGAGGAATCTGAGCTGCAGTGGGGACAGCAGGTAAGGGACTGTCCTCCTTTAAA
>JAWWEV010000172.1:4595512-4657114 GCA_035583235.1 Hafferia zeledoni | reverse complement strand
TGGCAGGTCTTTGAGGCACCAAGTGAGGAATCTGAGCTGCAGTGGGGACAGCAGGTAAGGGACTGTCCTCCTTTAAAACTTACACTTACTTCTTTGAAGTGGGTGTGTCCTAAACTGTACAGTTGAAGACCCTAATAGTTGAGGATGTCTCTGTATTGTACAGTTTTGAATCCCATATAATTTAGGGAAATACAAGGGCACAAATAATTGAAATCTATTACAAAAAAAAAATTATTAGGGTTTTGTTTTGTTTTGTTTTTTCTTTCTGCTAGACTGCATTATCATTGCAGGTCCCTTCTAACTGAAAACCCTTTATTCTGTTCTTTTTGATGTGTTCACTCTTAAGCAATATTTGCACCATTAGTTCCCCATCCTGTCTTTCTCAACAGCATTTTTTTTTCCTGCCATCAGTGCTGATTGATACTCTGATCAGAGGGAAAGAAGAGAGAAATGGACAGTTTCCCCTGAGCTATCGAAAATTTTTCCTGCCAGGACCCCCATGATAAGATGGAGCCAGTGATTTCATATCACAGCTGCATCCCAGAATGGCAAAAAGGTGTTACTGCTTAGGGAGCTCATAAAGTCCTAGCAAGTCTCTGTCCCCACATGCCCACACTAAAGAATGAAGATGATAAAGCTTGGACGTCATCCAAACCCTGCTTTCTGTCTCCAGTTTTCTGTTTTCAGCAGCCAAGCTTTTCAAATTTGTACTAGAATAATGTGACCTGGGGAGATCTTTATTTAAACAAATAGAATTAGGTTGTGTAGCTGTGTGGTTAATGACAGTTCCTGAAACACATTCAGCAGCAATTTCATGTTATTATTATAGCTAAGTAGTTTTCATAAGATCTCAGTTAAATATTTCTCCACTATCTCATCAAGACAGAGAGTTGACCTCAGCTTTCTTTCAAAGTCCATCAATACAGCTCCTTGCAAAGCAGAGGGGCTGTTTAAAACAAAAACAAATGCAAGAACTTCCACCTCCTCCTGTTCCATATTAGCTCAACACACTGAGACTGCAGGGCTGCCCATCCCCTGATGGCTCCTAATACCTGTTTTCATTCTATTTTTAAGGGTGAAGTTCTTCACAAAAATGAGCTACCTGCTGGGCTCCTGATGGATTTAAGATCTTGATATTCAGATTGCAGGTGAAGTAGTTAAAGAGGAAGAAAAATATGTTCTAGTCTTGCTGTTGTGTTCAATGAAAGTCTAATCACATCAGGCCTTTTTTTCTCAAATTAGCATTACTTGTATTTAGCCTTCATTAGCACAGTTTAGATTAAGCAGTCAGTTACAGGAACCCTACAGAAACTGGGATGTGCTTAAGCTTCTCTGCAAAGAGGCCTAAGGGCTGTATATTTATAGAGATCCATGGAAGGGATTAGAAAGGAAAAAAACACACACAACTTTGTGTCAATTTAATGTATATGAATAAGATGAAGCTATTAGAGGGAAGGAAAAATATTCTGCCAATAAAGGAGCATTGCTGCATTTGTCAGCATGATGGAAATGGTCTGTAACTGGATATTTTCTTCAGAACATGCATATTGCAAAGCTCACCACCTCTGATATTGCCCTCAAATCTGGGGTCAGTGCCAGTCATGTCCTGGGATACATATCATAGAGTGGTTTGAGTTGGAAGGAACCTTAAAGATCCTCTTCTTCCAACCTCCTTCCATGGGCAGGGACAGCTTCCACCTGATCAAGTTGCTTCAAGTCCTGTCCAACCTGGCCTTGAACACTTCCAGAGCTGGGGCAGCCACAGCATCTCTGGGCAACCTGTGCCAATGTCTCCCTACCCTCCAGTAAAGAACTGGGAACACAGTCACATATTTTTCTCAAAGCACAGCTACACAAGGCCTGCATGAATTTTTGAAGGTGGCCTATGCAATATTTGCTGCTTGACCTCTCTGGTCTTGGAAGCTCTCGTGGAGCCAGGGAAAGGTGTGGGCTGCCAGGCAGACCTGGTGTCACAGAGGTGCCCAGCACTCTCTCAGAAAGGTTTCTGAGTTACCTGAGGTGTGTTTACTGCCTAGGATAGCCCTTCTACCCCATGTCCTGCTGGCAATAGCAGTGCTGCTCCTCTCAGTCTGTGAAGATGTCCTGTTATCCCCAATGTCCTTGTCCATGCCTTCTACTTGCCCTCTATACTTTTAAGTCTGAACTAATGTAAATCTACATTCACCAAAACGTCAAGGCCCATTTCCTTCAATCTTCCTTTCATGAACATTAACTCTTAAACAGTGTGGGATACTTGTGATTCCCTGACTGGCTTACAGCTCTGTCTTCCAGTTCCAGAAAAATTAACAGTGTGATCTGCTCTTCCCTTTATTCAAGGTCATATTTTTGCACGAAGCTCCTGAAGTCAGGGGTCTAAAAAAGTCATCAGACACCTCTGGATGCAGGGCCTGGATGCGGGAGGTGCAGGGACCTTGTCAGAGTGTGCCACAGCCCTGTCAGAATGTGGCAATGCATCAGCAAGCAGAGGTGATGCCACGGCAGGATGAGTTCACCCAGCACTGGAGAAGCAGGACACCTCTGTGGGAATCTCAGGATGCTTTCTCATGATTTAAAAAAGTAACTTCAGAAAAATAGACAACATTTTGCTTACAAATTTGAGGAGATATGGTTGAAAGTCCTCTGTGGAGAGTTTTACAGCAACCAAGTTTATAATCAGGCCACGCTGTACTGCCGGAGACCGAGTCCTTCAGCACCCACTGCAACGACGTGCGTGTGTTGAAAAGGGGAAAAACAACTTTATGTTTTCCCTGTGGGGAAAAAACCACTGAAAACCCTTTCTTCTTTTTAATATACTAAGAGGTGTAAAAGATTTCCTGCTATCTTCAGATGTCAGCATTAGATTAGGATGTGATGACAGAGGACATAAGGTATTGCTGGACAGTGAAGTGCCTCTGGCCACAAGCAAGCCTGTCCTCGTTAATTTTATCTCAACCCCATCTCCTCAATTTGTCACTGGCTCTGCATTCTTCAATCCCTTCTCTCCATAAAAATGTCTAGCTGTCTCTTAAATTCATTTATGTCATTGCCTTTTATGACCTTTCTTGATAACTTACTCTTTGTATTTTCTATCCTGAGTAAAATGTCCTCACTGAATGAATTCTTTCAATGGTCTTAATTTCCCAATTTTGAATTTTTGTGGCTGTCTGTCCTGGTTATTCAATTCCTTACCAATGGGAGCATTACATTTATGGATACCTTTTTTTTTTTTCACTAATTAAAAAGCTTGTTGTTTTGTTTTGTTTTGCTTTGCTTTGTTTTCTAAAGGAAGTTCAATTACTAAAACACTTCTGGGCAGCCTTTTCCACATTTTATGCCAGCTGTGAGTTTGGAGAAAATGTTAAGACTATATAAACACATACTATACATGTAGCAGGGACTCTTTACTAGGGCTGGTCAGACAAACACAGCTCTGAGTCAAGTTAATTACTTTGGAAATTTTTCTCCCAACTTATTGCTCTTCTCCCCTATTCTATGGATTGTTTTTTTAAACCATCATCCTCTATTCCATCAACCATGAATGCAGCTTCTACAAAAATGTGCCTCTTCACTGTCTTCATAATTTTTGCAATGCTTAGAATATTATTAAACCTAAAGAAACAGTAATAATAACACAATGTTCATATTTATAGCTCTATCCATCACACTTCAGATTGAGTTGCCTGCAAAACTCTCTCAGATGCACTTTCTATTTCCAGACTTTGTGCTCCAGACCAGCTCAAAAGGCTTTATTATTCAAACTTTATCCATTTCATTTCTGTGCAGATTTCATTGTCCGTCATGGTCAATATATCTTCCCTTAATTTTCACAGAGTCCAGCTAGGTAGGTCATGACCAGATTCTTCCATAATCTTTTTATATATTTAGACACTGTAATGAGATCATTATCTAGTCTGCTTTTTATTTCAGGCTATATATGCTACACTTCTTGAGTCCTTTTCTCATCTATAGCATAAAACTCCTTACCTCTACCATGCTATTCTAAGAGCTGAATGAAGTATCAAAGCTGTAGGTGGATTTTCAAGCTTTTGAGTTAACACATGTTTTTAAAATCTGGTGGGTCCAACTTTCCAGTTCTCACTCTTTCTTTATTTCTTAAGCAGAAAGATCTGACTCCATGATGCTGCTGAGTGTTACAGAAGCTGCCACATGGGAGTACTAGTCAAAAATAACCAAATCAAACCAAACCAAACCATAAAAAACCTAAAAATCAAAAAAACCCCAAACAAACCAAATTAAACAAACAAACAAAAAACAAAACAAAACAAAAAACTAAAAAAAAAAGGGCTAATCCTTACGTGTTGGCCATTCCATCTGATTGTACCGGGACCTGATATTTATCCTTATGAGCATCCTGCCCACAGCTCAGAAGGAAGGATAAAGGCTCAAAAATTTCTTGTTCCTGTATTATAAACCAGACAGGCTGCACAGGGTTGAGTAAATCCTCAGCAAAACAACTCAAGGTCTGCTCTGGAAAATGTATAATGCTCTCTTATGAAGGCAATTTTTTGTTAAAGACTGATTAGTGAGAAGAAACTGTGAAACACTGACCCCCCTGGACTGTGCTGCAGTATTAAATAATTCCAGTCAGTTCTAGTTCCGTCTGTGGGCCAGTAATGAAATGGTGAGGTCCTTCCTCTCAGTGTTCAGCAATATTAATTCCTGTGTCCCTGAGTTATGTGGCAAACATGAGCAGAGTCCAGGGGAAATGCTGCATTTCTTTTTCAGTACTGTCTACAGTCTCAGGGCTGGCAAGCTTTGTACCAAGGAAAGACAATCATTTGTTCTACTAGAAAGGGAGGAAAAAAGTAATTGGGGGTGAGGAATGTGTTCTTTACCATAGTTGTATAAATAAGAACATTTTGATGTTGATTTTGGAGCTAAATGTGATAGGAACTGTCAGACACAGAGTGCTGGAGCTGATGCTCAGTAGAGAGGACAGGGAGCAGCCATACCAAGCACAAGGTCACACAAGTGCAAGAAAGATAGTGGGTGCATTGCCATCATTTGCTGCAAGGCTATCACTTTAAACTGCTTGTTTCCAGCTGTAATTCCATGTATGAGCTGCAGCTGCTTTGCTTGGCTGCTGTATGTCCTATTTGGGTGTTTCTATAAAGTTGAGAAAATTTTCTCAGCAGAAAAGGACCATGTAGCATATAAAACACCACAAGTAATTTTTTTTTTTTTTTTTTTTTTAATATTGGCAGACTGAAACTAGCCAAAAGTTACAGTTATCAGGGAAAAAAAAATACCACCCTTGGCTTGATTTGCTCAAGTCTGGCTGATCCTATCCACTTTCTCACATCCTCTGAAGCATGCCCAAGATCTATTCCTGAAACTGCATCCAAGTGATATTCATTAACAGTTCTACCACGCATATTTATTTTGCACTGCAAATGATAATGTGTGAACAACAAAAGGGATAATGTCATTATGGAGACACAAGTAGCAGCTCTGTACTTGTGAGCAGGTTTATGTTCTCATTCAAAGTGTTTTCTGCTCCAAAGATCTGTCTGTGTGATGTGTTCGGGTAAAGTAGCAGACAAACAAATATTTGTTCCAGGAAATTTAAATCCAGATTAAACACATTTCTATGCTGATTAATAAAACATCATTTAAGTATCATTTTGTGCTGTGCTTTCCATAGAGATTTCCCACATCCAAGAAAATAGCTGGGACAGAGATGGATTTAAAACCTGTCTTTGCTTCGTGAGTAAAAAGAAAAGCTGCAGTTTAGGCAGCCCACCCTGGAGATGGCAGCACTGACCAAATTTCCCGAGATTATGTGTGTTTTATCTTCTCATGCTTTACTTGAGCAAAACTTTAGCACAGCCCCCAATGCCAGGATTTGTACCCCGAAGTATGGAAAGCCTGCAGGGCTCCACTCAGCTGCCTCTTGCAGCACGTGCAATAGCACTGGCCTATCCATGAGCAACATGGCTTTAGTAGCTCATAACTGCATGAGAAAAGTGATTTTTGAAGGAAATAAAATTCCTACCCAGGAAAACAATTTCAAAAATGGCACTGACAATAATGTGAGAATATAAAGAGACATGAAAATGTTAGTATCATACCCTAAGATGGCTCTGAAATCTATATTGAAGGAAACAAAGGTAACCAAAGAAAGTTACAGTGAAGGTTTATAAAGCTGTTTTTGTGGGAAAAGAGCAGTCTGTCGGTGTCTTTGTCCCACATTAGAAGGCTGTAGGTGCCCTGGGCATGCATAGGCTGCCTGGGTCACCCAGCAGGAGCTGTGCTGTCCTGCCCCAGCAGAGCCACTGCCACCACCCAGCCCAAGCCCTGACTGCACAAACAAACAAGGGCTGTGCCAGTACCCAACACAACTGGGAATTTTCTTTTTCTGACAAAATGAATTGCCATCAGTAAGAATAATTTATCAGAGCTGGAACTTTTTTTTTTTTTTTTGGTAGAAAACACTGGCTGAGGAAGCCCTTCTGTCAGGAAATACTTTTTTTGCTGCAGGTTCTGTTCAGGATGAAAAATGCTTTCCCTGAAGGAACCAGCAGACTGATACCCAGGACAGGAAACAGGGATGCACAAGGAAAGGCTCCTTTTCCCAGGACTACACTGTAAGGTGTGAATAATAGAATCCCAAAGTCTCTTGTCTGCACAGTGGTCAATAAACCCGTGGAGAGGGATACCCTTGGAAGATGGAGGAATGGCAGCACAAGGACAGGAGTGTGGAACCTATGATGCTTCCAAACAAAAGATTTCAGCTCTGCCCAGGAAAATTTTAAAAATCCCAATAATTCCTAGGAAGGGAAAATTCTTCTTATGAGGAAGGAACTGCTCATTCTCCTAGAACAACAGCCAGCCAACACTGTATTTTCACCTTTCAGAAGAACTGCTCAGGAGCCAATGAATCTAATGACTTATTTCTTGTGTCATGTGTGTTTGCAGAATTTCCTCACTTTAAAGTTAGTCTGTGGTATCCTAGAAAACCTGGGCAGCAAGAAAATAAAATGCTAATTGGGTTTTGTTTTTTTGGTTTTTATTTAAGATTTAGGAAATGTTACCCTCTCCCTTAATGATATAATAAAAAAAGCACCTATTGAAACAAATGGATCACTTTCATTTTCTCTCCAATAAATTGCAGCTTAATTAGCTGAAATTAAACCAAACAACTATTCATGATCACCTCAACCTTTGTGACAACCAGGCAGGTAATAGTTCTCTGGTCTCACCAGAACTTTTTCAGTCTGGCACATTTGTGGCTGCCAGGTGTGGGTGAGGGCTGAGATCTCACCCCCTGGTACAAGAGGGATGTGAGGCTGAGCGAGAACTCATGAGTACATCAAAATTTTGTTTTTCTCAGGTTTCATTTCACTTTTGATTTTCTTATGTTTACACTACAGTAAGGGACAGCAAAGTAAGAAAACAAAACTCATTTCCAGACTTCAGAAAACACATAAATGCATTTAGAAAAGGTTGCAGTGAAATACTTCAATAACATATAAGCCTTCCTCTCTGAAGAGTTTCACATCAATATCTTTGTGTAAACAAACTTTTTCCTGATTTCAACAGGCTGAGTGTTTCTCCTTAAAATACCTTTCAAGGCTCTTGCCTAATTCAGATTATTGCACAGACACATATCCCAGAAATTCTTTGACTTTCTTTAGGATTTTTTGAACTTTCCTAAAATAAAAGTCCCATTTTCTATTCCATTTTATGGAACAGAGAGACCTAGGGAAAATTGTAGTTGTTTAACATTCACTGGACCTTTGCAGCAAAGCCCAAAACTTAAAAATTTATGCCCAGGTTCTCCAAACCCCTCCACTTTTCAGCTGAGAGTCCAGAAGAGAGAGTGAGACATTTCCTCCGAGTCCTCACCTGGCACTGGTGATGGGCATGGCAAAAAAGCTCCATGTAATCAGAATTATGCTCCTGAATCCATGAACCTTTTCAGGAAGTTGAACATATGTTGTTCAAGTTCCACCAGCAGAAGGAGGGCAACTTGTCTGTGAGCCAGCTGCCTCCTCATTTCCCTCCCAGTGCACTCCTAAGGAGCCCAGTGGGTAAGAGAAATCTTGCTTTATTACAACCCCTCTCTGTCTGGATTAATGCACTCACTGCAGCCTTCTAGCAAGATGCCAAGCACTCCACTGCTCAAGTAATAGATTGTAATATCCCTGACATCCAGGATGAAAAAAACAGAATACAATTAAAAACAGAATACATAATATTCACTGAAATAAAACAGATTTCCAATCAATTAAAACAGATTCTCCTTCCAATAGCACCAGACAAATAATACATTTACAAAACTAATCGGTTCTACACAAGCTGAGCTAATGAGTGTCATTTGGGTCACATCCTCAAATTGCAAATAAATGTTATCATTTATCAACCTAACACATTACTCAATAAATCTTCTGCACCACTGTTCATATTTATCAGCTGTGTCATTTAATATTCCTTTCTGGTTTAGAAAACTATTTCCTCTGGTGCCTGACCCCTTGTAATGGAAAACTACAGAAAACAGACAGTAGCTAATTCAAGAATCATATAATTTGGAGCTAAACAGAATGTGAATGGTGTTGAAATGCTCTAATATTAATTTTTCAATAAGTCTCCTCCCAGGCTGGAAATACTACAAGGTGTTGAGATGAAATTTTCATTTAAGGAAAGTCAGACTTTCGTTAATGCCAGAAGAGCTTTTATGGTATATAAAATCATGAAAATTATTGCCTTCTGTCCAGATAAGGAGACCTGTTTTCTCATTTATGCAACAGCAACTTGGACACTCCCAATTCCAGGCATCAAACCTCCCCATCTCAGCCACCTGATGCACAGCACAATGTTTTCTGTGCAGACTGGTGATTTTTGGGATTTTAGCTTTTCCCAGTCACTGTCCAGATGTTAGACTTAGAAAAGGGGGAGCTTCCAAACACTACCACCTAACCAACACTTGGTACCTGGTGAGTTCTTTACTTCATCCCAGCCTGATTCCTGAGTCAAGGCTCAATACAGGCTCCACTGCACAGCACAGAGAGATCTCTTCCCAACACATCCATTCCAGAACAGAATTACTCAGATTCATCTTCTTCATTGCAGACACATAAAAGCATAGGATACAGCCACTGGGACACATCTGAGAGGGACATCTTGTGACTGCCCTTCTCCAGAAGTGTGCTTTTGTGTCTCAGGAGTGTGTTTGGAGGGACTGCCAAACACTAAAGGAGTTATGAACTGCAGTGTCCTCTTTGTGCTCTTGCTTTACAACCCACTGCATAGCTGTACACAATATATAGGCACAGGACCACGTTTACCAGAAGGGCCCTCACCAGGAGTGCAGTGAGTAGTAAATGATGCATTCAACAAACACGGCTGAGCCAGGTGTGTTGGTGGTCAGCTGGTTTATGAGGATCTAACTCACTTCTCCTTTTCCATTCCCTTTCCCCTCACTCTTTCTGCTTGCTGCTGTTTTTCTTATCTCCTGCCCCACTGCTTCTCTGACCAGCAGCCCTGCACTGATTCAAGGTCTCTCTTTAGCAGCAGCAGCAGCAGCTGCATCACTCCTGTCTCTTAATGTTATGGCTCCCAGTGTTCCCATCACCTTTCTTACTTTTACTTTCAGCTCTTATCCCATCCATTTCTTATCAACTCATTTGGTCTCACTCCTTCATTTCCCTTCTTTTCACCCTTCTTGGTCTTTACCTTGAGTCTGATATGTTTCTTATCCCCTACCTGCCTCTGGCACCAGCACAGCCAAAAGCAAGGGTAAGACAGCATTTTGTTGTCATCTCAAGTCTTGTTTCAGAAGCCTCAAGGAGAGCTGACTGCTCCAACAGCTATAGACCAAACACAAAAGCACAGATTGCTTGGGGTTTAAAGAGACCTTAAAGGTCATGCTGCTCCAACTGCCCTGCCAAGGCAGGGACACCTTCCCCTAGAAAACATGAGCAAGCTGAGCCACCCCTCAGGGAGGAGCAGTGGGAGTATGGACCATGCACACCAAATGCAAAGCTCTGCAACTCTCTGCCAAACTGGGGTCACATGCTGAGGCTTCCAAAGATGTCCTCTTTGGGGACATTTTTGTTACAAATTCAGCAAAAAGCGCCCCATGTACAAGAGGGTGTGCTGTCAAATGGCATGTTCTCATAGATATAGCAGGAGATTAAATACAAAATAATGTGGTTTAAATTATGTAGTCAAAAGCAAACATAAGTGTAGAGGGTTATAAGCAACTGAACATTAGAGGTTGATTTGGAGAACTGTTAGAAAACCTTAGCTTAAAAATACAATTCTCACTATAGATATGCTTCCCATATTTCCTATAAACAGCTCTAGATCTAAAGAAATATCCCATCATAAGCTTCAGCCTTCAAGAACTGGCCTTTAGTATATTTAAGTTATACCTTATCTGGTTTCACTGAACATGTATGGAAACATGCAAATATGCCACCCTGGATTTCCATATCAACAGAACTCAGACAAACATGCCAACACCTCAGCTACTTGTTTGAACTGTAGTTTTGATCTTGCTGCTTTCAGTATGAGTCCCGAAAACTTAACAGCATTGGAATATAAAAACTACGATCTGCTGTGCAGATCTGAGAGGGAACTTTACACTTGACTGTTACATTTATTTTTATGTTTGTTTATATAATTTAATAATCACAGGAGTACTATAGATGGAATGTAGCAACGTGTAAATACTTCAAAACTAGTATGCAAAACACTTATGGCACAGCATAGTCATAATGCATCAACCACTATTAAAAACCCATTTACTTGAATTTTAGGGTTGCACTTCACACTGCCAAATGTCTTAGATATGTTTATCCAGCCATTTCTAATGCAACACGCAACATTAAAGTAAATGCATTTGCGGTGCCCGTTGACCACTTTAACCAGTTTAATAAACCATGAATAATAAGGTACATGCACAGAAATGTTGAATAAGTACTGGGTAAATCATCATTATTAAAGTATTCATCCCCCAACTAAACCACCTTTTTTTTTCAAAATAATATGCTGAACTCAGATGAGTTACAAAGTGTCTTTGTTCTTTCAGTAAATATTTTTCTTTGAGAGTCTAGTCTGTGTGCATTGTGTGTGTGGAGGTACTTCAGCTGAGTGTTTTCTGGCAGTATTTACATTTCTATATGCAGTCACCTGCAGTGACAATGAACAATTGTTAAACATCTTGTACAGCATTGTCTGTGCTCCAAACTACTTCTTTCCTCTTGCACATAAGAGACTGCTTTCCTTAACTAACTGTGTTTCAGCATTTAGAACAAACTTCACCTTTGTAATCTAGAAATACCTTTATTGAGTCATGTTATGTACTTCAGGCCACTTTTAGGAAGTCTCACGTGTGCTGGACATGCAGCTGCTCCATGAGAGCATCTGTTTTCAAAACCACAGAGGTGAGACTTGAGAGCACTCACAAACCACATTCTACTATCCTGTTGTTTCACTCCAGCGGATATTTTTGCACAGAAGCAGCAAGTAGATGTCCACAGGGATGTGAACTTTATGCAAATGCCTTGCTTGTTTATTCTGTGAAGATACATCCTATATCTTTATTCCTTCGCCAAACTGTTCTTCATTTAATTACCTTGTTGTGCCAAGTATTCATTACAGCCATGCACAATTTCCTCTCTCTGTGCTTTCTGTTTGAGCCTCTCCCACTCTGCAGTGTGTAGAGCCCCAGCCATTCCCTGCATGTATCACTCCCCTTCCCATTGCAGTTTCTGCAGGGCTTGGCTTGCATTCTGAGAAATAGCCAGGAAAAACACCTTCCGAACATTGAACAAGACTTTGAGCACCAGTCATCTGGATTTACTCTGTGGGTCTTGAAAATGGTATTGATCACAAGGAATAACTCTGAAATAGTAGGTTCTGGGCAAATATATAGGAACAGCAACAAGGTTTGTTGTTTTTACTTTGGTTTTTTTACCTGTACTTCCAAGTATTGAATGCTCCATTATGAAAGCCATTCTGGTTATAATTCTTCCCTTATCCTAACTTCTTCCTGTGGCTTGCTATTTTCAGTAAAACCTAATAAATAGTTTCTCTATGGTTTTGTTTTCAAGGATACAGAATAATGGTAGTAACGTGCCTCAGGTGAGTGTTCACCATGGTTACCATGTCGAGTTTCATAGAGCTGCCCATCAACTGAACTTCAGACCACAAGGACTTGGGCTGAAGGAATGAGCCCTGAGCAGGACAGGGGAGCAGCTTGGGGTCTCCTAAGGTAGCAGAATAAATTACAGAGTAATTGCCATTGTCTAAGCAGTGACAAGCATAATTTATTTTTCAGCAAGACATAACATCAGAAACCTTAAAAACAACCCCATCCTTTCAAAGCCAGGCAAATTAACACAGGTTTGCAATATGTCTCATCCTACAGTTATTTATTATTGCAAAACCTTCTTCACCTTTCCTTCAAACTTCAAAATTTTCATTCTGAGCTCGGCCATTTCCTGGTTTTGCCCTTCCTCAACAGCATGCTTCGATTTTAAAAGGATTTGTCCATAGCACTAAGCAGAAATCAAAGGATGATAAATTTTAGACTTTGGTTGCATGCAAATTAGAGACAAGGAGGCATCAATATGCTACTGTTCTGAGAAATGACTGAAGTCTATTCTCTAACCAGTTTTATGGTTGTAGAAGTCTGAATTGTATGAGGTACTTTAGATTTATTTAGTTACATCGCAGAGCAGGTTGTGCTCTGTCTATTGCAGTGTCTGCTGACTGAGTTTTCAAAATTAGTAATTATTCTCTAAAGACGAGATTTTGAAAAACATCCCCTAATCAGTGTTCTCCCTTGCCATGGATTTTATTGCACACATCAGTTGACATTAGCAGTCTGTTTTACTTCAGGCTCTGCAGCATTTTGGACATCTTTTTGCAACTATTTCAATAAAGTTTTGGTAGAGAGCTCAGGGTGTTAAGCATATTGTTCACCATTAACAATAAGGGCAGTCATGCACATCCTGCTATCAGAACTTCACTTACTAATTGCCTCCAAGGCTTTACATTCTAAACCAAACACGTTAAGTGCAGCATTTGACAGAATTCACTTGAGTTTCTTTCATTCATGCTTCTGTTCCAGGCTGCAGACAGACCAAATATTCTGATCGTGTCACTCTTTGATGCTAAATTGGATACAAATGTACTCAGATAATTAATCACACGCAGTGCTTATTGTGCAAGTTTCTTATTATTATGCAAGCAGATTTCTCACAGCTTGTAGTTCGTTATCAGAGTGCATGGAAACAGCTGATTACCTTTCTTCTCATATAATTACATTAACAGCAAGGCCAGCTTCCTTTCTCCCTGTATCTTTGACCATGTGAAATATTTCAAGAAAGACTTGTGAAAAAAAGAGCACTATTACACATTAACCAGGTTTCAGTTACCACTGTCAAACACTGCTCAGAAACACCCAGTATTCCCATTCCATAGAAAGCAGAAGTAAAAGAAAGGAGTGCCTTCTGCTGCCCCTCAAGTCCAGTGCAGGTAAATTCTGCTCTGAATTGGACCCTTCTGCCTCTGCCTGGACAGGGGCATGCCTAAAGAGAGACTCTGCCATGGCTGTTACATACAGGAGGCATCTTTTTCTGTTACAGCTACTATCACTCAACTTCTCTCCATTTAAAGGCAATCAATAGTCTGTGTTCTCTGGGTGAACTTTTAATAAGCTCACACTACCATTTTTAAACACAACTTCACTGAAAGCTGCTTTAATGTGGTTTGGGATTCACATGAGGAGCCAGGGAGAAAATACAGGACTGCCATGAACACAGAAACACACCTTGCCTGGTCTATTTATGCTTTACATTGATGTCAATGAGTTTGCACAGCATAAAACTTGCCTGAATGGCATCACCACCCATCCCAGCAGGAGTCTCACTCTGGAAAATGTTACTTGGACCATCCTTTTTCCATGGCACTCCTGAAGCAAATAAAAGCTTAATATTAACAGGGTACCCTAACAGTCAGAGAACACACAAAAAATAAGAGTAAAAAAAAATGCAGAAGCCTACATTTAGATTGATTTGGCTGCAGAAACATGTTTTCCAGGAAGCTCCAAAGTTACCATGACCCAAGTTGCAACAATCCACTGACTTTTACTCATCATCGCTCTGGGTCACCCACTGAGCTCAGGCTTTTTACCTTACCCGGACACTGCTTTACTCTGTGTCTGTAATCCCAAGGAAGATGTTCTGGGACACTTCTTTGCAAGTGGGTGCCGGTCTTCCAGCCAGCGCACACCTTCTTCTGTCATGTTGGCATTCCCCCCTTGGGGACCTGCCCAGAGACCTGTGCATTGCCCTTGGCCAGCTGTCTGTGTGCTCTGAAAAAGCATTTAGATCTGGAGCAGCTAAAAGAGAGGTGGGCCCCATTCAAACTTACATGTCTGAGATGTAGTCACAGTTCAGCCTTTTAATGATGGGTAGAGACTAAATAGCTTCATATAAATTACGCAGACAATGTATATTTTTAAAACAAAATAGAAGTGTTAGTTGGTGAACATTATTTTTATTTCATCTTGACAGGATGGATAATTTTTTTGATTCATTAGATTGCAAGAAAGTGCACATAGAAGATTTTAGCTTCCTTTTAGAGTTCCCATAGTAGATATTTTATTTCGTATTGAATCTGTATTGTATTATTATTCATAATTGCCCCTTTTTATCTGATAAATTGCACAGAAATGAAAAGTGGCTTAAATTCTATAAGGAAATTAAGAAATTTGCTGGTAAAAGATGAAGACTGTATCGACTCCCTTCAGTGTTCTTTTCAAGACTAACATTAAAGGAGAGTTCATCCTCTGAGCTTCCCCTACATATCAAGCTTTAGCCCATCTCTGATACAGAGGAATACTACTCTTATGAAAAGTCATAGCAAACATAAACCAGAGAAAACTTTGTGCAGGATGCCCTAATTGGCTCGATTCATTGAAAACAAACACAGAACTGCTGTGTCCCAGAACAGCAGATAAAATCACCCTTGTTCTCCCTGTGCAGCTTTTGCTGAGCTGCACACACAGCTGAGCAGATAGATTTTCCTCACTCAATATTTCCACAGGAAGGGCTGCCAATCAAGCATTGCTTTCCAGGAGATGGATGAATCCATGCTAGGAAGGGTTGCTGAACAGCCGTGGTTTCTTGGGTTTGGAAGAAGACTCTTCAATTCAATTCTGTCCCACAGTGCAATTATAAGTCCTTGTTTCTTACCATACATCTTCTTTTGTTTGAAAACCAGAATGCTTGAGCAGTTACTGTGCTTATTTGCATATGGGCATTTTACAACCCATACCATCAACCCTGTTCCCTTATATAATTACATCAGTTCAGCTTTTTCCTAGGGCTTTCTTCTCCCTCTCATTATGCCTTCACCAGCCCTATACTTCTCTATGCATGCCTCTAAATTGTCTCCTGGACCCAATCAATGTTTAGAGCTTTAATCAAACTGAATTCAGACTCCGCAGTTTTCTTGTTAGTTTTGTTACACTTAAAAAAGTGTAGAGACAAGTAACATTCATTTCTATTATGCTTTGGAGTCACTTCTGGGATCAAATTATCTTTCACATCTGGATGAAGTTGTTGACTGCGCTGGGATTGTATGTGCAGATATGGAAATAGAATGCAATGAGGCCAGTGGATGCTTAATAAATTAATGCTTTCAGAAAATTAGCTTCTTCTCTGATGGGATAAACCAGTGGCACAAAATCAACCATCAACACGTATTTACAACACAGAGTCTTCAATTATTTTCCTAAAGGTTATTTTTATTTGTCTATAAATTTACTAGGAGAGTAATTTCCTCTGGTAGCCCTTATGAAATTTCATAAACATTTCATTTTTTTATTAATGACTTCTCTCTAGAATTTATTAAAAATAAAAAATAATTTTAAAAAAGGGATGTACCTGATGCACTTTGTACTGCTCTGGTCCATACATGAACTCTGCTTACGTATATGTATTCCACGACAACAGCCAGCAGGGAAGAGAAATTTTCAATTACCTTCCACAGCACCAGGTTTTCTCTCTTCACTTCTTTTACACTTCTCTGCTAGAGGGACAAAAAAAATGGTCTTCACTGTTAATGTCTCATGTTCATCACAGCAGCTTTGGAAACTTCTGTATGATTCCTGTATGTATTTCCTATGAACATGAATATGTACCATATTATCACTGCTAAAATATTGAAACTTTTTCAGGTGGCAAATTGTCCACAAGGTTTATCCTTGCAAACAAGAGCATCATTATCCTCTTTTTTCATTTCTTTTCGAAAATTAGTAGATGAAAAGAGAGAAATCTCTGCCCCCAAATAATTACCCAGGTAAACTAGTTTCACCTTATACCAAAACCAAGCCAATACCTATGGTGCAACAAAAGACATAACCCAGCATAAATCAAAGAAGATTTAATTACTTCTATGATTACATGAGATGAAGGCAAAATCACAGCTTCAGGTCTCTAGTGGGCATAAGGGATATTTCATCTCCTTCGTGGAAATCCAGGATGTTTCTAGTTAAGCTGGTTTGGGTCATTGGTTTAGATTTCAATCTTTTCCTTCCTTTGCCTTCCCTCCATTTTTATTTCTATTTTACTCAGAGATGGAATTTAATTTCTTCAGAAATCCAGCTTAGCACACATTCTCTATGTGTGGGTTTGAATTCACATACTCTGGGCTGCTTTGAAAACATGACGTGAAATACCATTGTTCTCATCTGATACTCCCTGGAACACAACATGCTCTGACAAATACCTTTTCAAAGCCGTATTAGACTATTTGGATTAGCAGAGTTTGCTGCATCCCAGGAGGAACACTCAGTCTGGAGGCAGCACAGGTCTGTCCTCCTGTTCTTGCTGTGTCAGAACTAAAGTCTGGATCAAACATTCTCAAAACCATCACCCTTGTGAAAGAAGAACAGATGGACAACCAAAATTTAGAATCTCTCTGGAATTCCACTGGAATACTTAGCAGTTTTTCTTGAGTTGTTGCTGCTGCTGTTTTATTAAACAGAGCAAGATTAAAAAGTATCATCTCACTGAAGAAACTGAAAATTGTAATGAGTTTTTTGGTCAGCAGTGATTATATTAGCTTTCCTGAAAACTAGGTACATTCACATTCTCATCTAATTACATTTTCAAAATGAAGCAGAGGAGAGAAAGGTCATAGCATTATAGCCAGCATATTTTGTTTTCCTCTGGAAAGAGTACAAGAATAGTTTCAATGGAAGCAGTTTGAGATTATGCTTGATAATTTGTAATTAACTCTCCAGGGTGCTGTGAGGCCTAATTAATAACTTATTGGAAAGCATTTGGAGATCTTTGGATGAATGTTCCTGTAATAAGGCCAAGAATTGTTGCTATTGTTATCATTAGGTATTTTCCATCCACAAATGCAGATAGGTGGAAAATGTACCTTTATTACCTTATGATGTCTTACAAGCAGGACTAATCTGCTGAAAAGCAGTATTTAAAAGCTGAGAATAATTCTCTCTGCAGTGGAAAGCTGGAGACGCTTATTCTAAACCTGTGAATATAATTTATGAGTCAGCCAAATACATAAATTGCATTCAGAACTTTCACAGTAATAACACACTTTATATTCTCCATCTGCAGATAAGCAGGTGGATCTATTTGTAGAATTTGTCTTAAGTTATGAAACTGCCTTCAGTGCTATGGAAGTGGTGTATCACAAATGCCTCTGAGTGTTTGGCACCCAGCGTTCCTTCTCAGGTCTGTCAACAGGAACATGCCACCTGTGCAATTAATCAGATCAATATCAAAAGGGAGGTCATGAGGCTATTAGGATTTCTATTCAAAGCAGGATGATACTTTGCTGCAAAACATCAAGAAACCAGTCCATCAAATATTTATTTTTCAAAGGACTCGTGTTTTCAGAGAGGAACAGGCTCACATGCAAAAAAGACAGCAGATGTTAGCTCTTCTCCCAACAGCCAGAGAAGAAAAGGACAGCTTAAAAAAACCAAAACACTAACTTGCAGGAGGCTCAAACTGGGGGAAGGAACTGGCTTTTGCAGTACAGTTTCTGCTGTTCAGAGGAGCTCTGAGCTGTGGAGGAGGGAAACTGTGAGAAATGGAATAAAAGCTATGCAAGGACTCAAGAGCCTTTCAGTCTCTCCAGATAGAACTCAAAAAATGTTCTGTCTTGGAATAGAAACTGAGAAATCTGTAGAGAATTTTCTCAGAATTGTAGACATTTTTCTTCCCTCCTCCCAGATCTTACTGTTTTATGGCAGCTAAACCTAAAGCAATTGGTTAAATTATTCTCTGCAACCCCTAACCATGTCTACGTGTTTGTTTTCAGTATCAAAACCCCTTGGAAATACCTGCAGTTGTGGAACAGGATCTAATTGTGTAACACTGAGGAGTCCAAGGGATCGGGAATATTCCTGAAGGATTCCTCCCTGTGAAGAGCTAACAACTTGAGAATCCAAAGCAGGATGCTTTGCTATACGCTGTTTAGACAAACAAATGCTGAAGTTTGAAGATAGTGTGAGTCTTTCAAGTGCAGACTGACCCTGGAGGAACCCTTCCAGCGCTGTAAAACTGTGGGTTAAAACAGACACAAATATGCAAGTGATCTGTGGCACTCATAATAATTATCTAGAGAAAGAGGGTTTACTAGTACCATGTGTTCATACTTCTTCGGCAGAAAGATCTCAAAATGTATTGCTTTCAATATTTTTTCCCATGTAGTGATACATTTATGAATAAATCTCAAGATAACTGTATAACACTCTTTTTTATGGTGTTGAATGCTTAGTTCCCTCAAGCATTAGCTGTCTCTAACAAGCAGGTTGTGGTGGCTCTCTGTTTACCTTGTCAACAGTCCTCATTTCTGTTATCACTCTTCTGGAAGAACAAAGTTTCTAGATATGCCTCAAAGGTGAACATAATTATGCTGTTTACATTGTTATTCCAACAGGGATCATAAAATAGTGCTTAGAATGATGTTTACAGTCATCACCGAGGCAGAAATCACTCTGTACATAGAGGAAGGAAGAAACAACACCCCGTCACTGACTAATTACAAAAGGGACTGCGCTGTGCAGAGCTCCCCTCTCACATGTGAGCTGGGTGCTGGGGACATCGGTAGCCTGAAGCATCCAGCAATTACTCTGTCCCTCAAAACAAGATTTCTCTAAGGTGTTTTCTTTTCACTGGGGCCCTGCAGACAAAGTGACTTACCAGTTTCTCGCTTGATATTCAAAGCAACAAAATAAATAACCCATATACAATGATGAATGCTTTAATGCACCAACTAAAACACATCTTTCCTCAACACCAAACTTTTCTGCAAGGCTTAGCGAGAAAGTGAAGCCCAGAAAGGAGTTTCCTTTAACTTCAGTGTGGTTTGGGTCAGAGGTTTGCAGTGGGGCTCAAAGAAAACAGGAGTGAAAAGGGAATTGTGATGGGTTTGTGTGAGGGGGAGGCAGAGCTGCTCATCCTGCTGGGCACATCCTGTGTACCCAGACGGTATTTCAGATGTCTCTGTGGTTTTGTTTGTGTCACTCCTTGGCCTCACAGGTACCTGTCGGGGGTTGTTTTACCACGTTAGTAGTGTCCATAATTTTTCTTTTTCTAATAATACCAAACACATTTCCATGAAGAGCTGGAAACAATAATAGACTACGTGCAAATGTGGAAAGCATGACACTGTGTGCAACCACAGTGTTGAAACACCTCCTGCAGTTAGTTATTCTGTGGTACATTGTGTGACAGGACCCCAAGCTGACCTGAATTTAGAAGTGGAATTCTCAACGTGTCTTACTGTGCACTGAGAACACAGATACAGCAACACTTTTTAAATTTACTTCTCTAAAATATACAAGAAATACTGATTTAAGACAGCTTAGCAAGGATAATTTGTGTTTTGCTTTAGAAGATGACTTGGAGGCAGTTGGATTTTAGCACAAAACCAGGTATTTTCCTTACTTCCTGATTGCTAATCACCAGTAAGACTGTTCCACTCAAGCTAAGGTAACTGTGATGTGATCTTATATTCACAGTCTTCCCGTGGTAATATTAAGTTTTTTTCTGGCTGACTCTTTACATTCATCATTTGGTGAGTTGGTAGTCAAAGCTCCTTGCTGTTTGCAGGAGGAAGAGCGCAGGGGAGGCATCAGCTCCATTGCACAGCCATAGCAACGTCAGCCACAGAAGTTCAAACTAATCAGCAAACATCATCAAATATGTATCATAAAAACCCAAAAGCTATCATTTTGGAGGGAAGAGAAATAATAAAAGAACTACAGCATATGAAATGCATCAAGGATACAGCAAAACCAATTTTTGTGGGAATCCTTGGACCTTGTCGACACAGCACTGTTGTTTATGGAGGCAATTATGCTGCTGTAAACACACTGCTGATATAGAAGTGCAACTTCAGAAGATAAACAGATGGAGGACATGCCTTTATTCTCCTGAAACAGGATAGCACAGAGGCCTGGGGAGCCTGGGGGACAGTCAGGCTGTATGGCTGGCTCAAAGTGCTCACCTGTGGGATGCCAGCACAAGGACACTGGGGCATTATAGCTACAACTTAAATACATAAACCATAGAACCACGGTATGGTTTGTGTTGGAAGTGACCTTGTGAAGGTCATCTAGTCCAATCTGCTCCATGTGCAGGACACCTTCCACTAGATCAGGTTGCTTCCAATAAAGCATCAGAAACTACTTCCCAGAGACAAAAAAAAAAAAAAAAAAAAAAAAAAAAAAAAAAAAAAAAAAAAAAAGAAGAGTTTTGAGGGGGTTTCAGTAATTTGCCTTTTTTTTTTTTTTTAAATCTGTCTAAGAGTGAGAGCTGCTGAAGTCACTGAGCACATAACTATGGATGACAGTGAGGTCAGGGTTTCCACCAAGCTGTGAGGCTTGTTCAGTGCACAGCACTTCCAGCTGCAAAACACAGGCCAAATTCAGGGTTACTGCTGTCACATATATTTAGGAGGTGACAATCTTGAAAGGAAGGGCATAGAGTCTACCAGAGGTAAAGTTGATACATTATCAGTTTCACAACCCATTTGTTAAATCCTGATCTCTTTTGTCTTACTCCCAGCTTGACAAAATCAAGCTCTAAGAAGACAGAGGTATCTTCTAATCACTTCTAAGACTGAAATAAAACATTGCCTTGCCATGATTTGCTGTATCATTTTGTCATTTATACAACATATAACAGTCTCATTACTAATGGAGTATTTAAACTATTTAAATAAAATAATTTCAATTTAAATTAAAATGATTTAGCAATTAAGATACTCATAATGAATGAAAATATACACATTTTAAAATATTTATTGAAAAATGAGAGGATCCACTCATAAGCTTTCAGATGCATGAAGAAAACATGTCTGGAAGCACAGACAGAAATGTTCACAATGGTGCTTTCCTGACTTGTCCCCCTCCTCTGAACATCTATTTTATTTGCAGCAATCCCTTTGTTATGGCCCTAATCATATGTTAAAATTAAATTTGCTATTTCCATCGCTGTTTTAAATTCTACCTATCTTATTTTTCTGACTAACACCCTAAATTTCTTTATTGTGCTAATCTTTTAATTTGTATATGGATAAATTAATGCACAGTTTCTTAGGTGGATCAGCAGGATGAGAATCCATTCAAGAAATCTGTTTCTAGGAAGCTCTAAATTACATTAGCAATATATTTTAGTAATAACAATCAAGCCTGGCTCATTTCCTTGGGATTAATGACCAGCTGGGAGAGCTGATGGCCCCAAGTAGTAGTCATTATTTTATTAGAAATCTTTTTATTTTGTTTTGGTTTTAATTAGGCAACAATTAGAAAAAATCCTGCCTTCTCTGTGTGCAAGAGGAATGAAAGCATCACAAGAGGAAAAAATACAATCACTCAGAGCAGGGAAAAGGTCTCTTTAAACTGTTTTATAACTTTTGATAAGCTAACCGGGTTAATACTGCAAAACACCAGTATTTTTGTGGGTTCTCTCAAGTATTTGTATTTGCTAGAGGGGGTTTGTGGGTGTTTTGAAAAATGAAGCATGCAGATTTTGAGAAACATTTGTAAATATATTGTGAATGTTTGGAAAAGGTTTTACAGCATAATCTTTTAGTTTGGATTGGTCTGTCTGATCTCAAGTCTGTCAGCTAAAATG
The DNA here is from genome assembly GCA_035583235.1 of Hafferia zeledoni. NCBI lineage: Eukaryota > Metazoa > Chordata > Aves > Passeriformes > Thamnophilidae > Hafferia > Hafferia zeledoni. The sequence continues at coordinate 4,634,954 of JAWWEV010000172.1, read as the reverse complement.
CATTGCAAATGGATGAGGAAAAGGAACACTGGAAAATGTTAACTTTTAACACATACAAGTCCGCAAATGCTTGGGGAGAAACAAACAAACAAAAACAAACAACCCCCCCAAAATACCAAAGAGCCAGAAGTTTACAAACCAGTCAATTTAACTTCTCTTACCAGAAAAATATTGGAACGAATAGTTAAATTACCTCATTGCAACATAATTAGGGAAATGGGTAACAACCAACAGAAGTTTATCAAGGACTGTGACACTGTTGTGACAAGTTTCTTCATTGTGAGTTGTGCCAACTATTTTCCTGTATCACAATTAAAGAATCTTGTGTTACTCCAGGCAATTTTCTTACACTAACATGACCAACGAGCTTGTTAGGATGAACAGGGAAAAACTGTCAGCAAACCCACGCTGAGAAGGAAAGCAGGAGGGGCCAGAGTGCTGGAAGGTGTCAAGCAGCTCCTGAGAGAGCTGCTGTATCCACAGATTCCTACAAATCCGTATTTTATTAGGCACTGGTGAAGGTCAGAGCACAGAATTATAAAATTTACACCTAACATGAAGCAGAAGGGAAATGCAAACACTCTCAAATATGAAAATAAGTTTTTAAAAAATCAAAATGGCCTTGAATTGTGGAGCTGAGCTGAAAAGAAAAATAAAGGTACTATTCAGCAGGAACAAATTTCATGGTTAAACAGGAATGATCAGCTGCTCAAATACAGGATGATGAAAAGTACCTAGTTATGGGTGCTGTAAATCAGAAAAGTTGTAGACCTGAACCAAAAGTGGAGCAAAAAGTATGACCAGAGGTTTACAGAATGTGCAGCTCACACAGGCACGTACCTACAGCTACTGTCCCTGATTAGGGGGAAAGAAGAGGCATGGGACTATAAGACAAAGTGATACAGACAGTGATTTCATAGATAAAGACAAGGGCAAAAATGTTTGAGATCAGACTGATTCTGAGGACAAATTTTTCTAACTGCAGATGACCAGGTTGCTCTTGGGTTTCTTGGCAGGTTTTGCACTTCTCAAGAAATGTTGTCAAAAAAATGAAAGGGAAGAAGTTTTCTCAGTGTGTCTTATAAGCAGGATCATGCATCTTGAATAAGAAAAACTTAACCCACTGTAAAAAAAATTGTGTTCAAAGCACAGACTTGTTGATTTTCATTTTCCAACTTATAAATTCCCATCATCTTGCAGGTTTTCTCTCTGCTTAAATGTGTTGTAACGCTAAGTATTGTAGCTAAAGAGAACTAGTGCCCATGACAATGCTGTTTTCAGTTCAAGCACACTCTTGATGACTTTGTCTTTGTGAACTTATTTGTCTTTGCTTTGTGAAATTATCTGCCATTTGCTCATCATGTTCTGTAAATCCTCTGCAGTAATAACTACATGCAACAGCCCTTCTGTCTAGTCAGTTGAGATTTGACAGCCTCTGTTTGTTAAATGAATCACTTCACTGAGACTTTGGAACACACTTTTCATCTCTCTCCATTCTCATTATCCAGTGAAGGTCCTTATAACATATGGTCCCATTTTCCTAATTGCATTCACCGTTACACGTCAAACCCAGCTAATCTTTCAAACCGTCAGGCTAATCAGGACAAAATGCATGGCCACTGTTTGCACACATGCTGGTAACAAGAGGGGAACAGGACCTACACAAATCAGAAAATGCCTCTGAGTCCCAGCTGGCTTGTTTATCCCTACTTCATTTTCTAAGATTATCTGAAATGCATCTTCTTTCCCATTCACATTTTCTGAGTAATTTTCTCAGCAGAGAACTATTAGCACTGGTGGCTCATGGCACACCAAGCCAGACCTTCACCATAAATACAGCTTTCACTAGTGATTTCCTTTAGGTGAAGGAATATAGTATGTTCTTATAATTCACAAGAAAATACAAGATATTATTTAGCCACCTTTAAGGCAGAAAAAATTGCAGAGTTAGTGTGGTAATTACCACTCAGTTGTAGATTCTATATTTGGGGGGGGAAAAAAAGGTAACATGTAGCTTGTAATTTGCTTATCATAACTTTGACACAATCACAGCAAGCCTGATCATTCCCCTAAGGCAAGTTAGCTGGGAACATGCAGAGAGAGGTTAGGGAAGATGTTGGTTTGTATATTTAAGTGTGCAGCTCTAGAGTAAAAGAAACAAAGCCAAAGAAAACCTCTGTCCTTGCATTTTAAATATATTTGGTATCTGGGCCAACTAATACATCATAGACAATTCCATAAAAGTTGTACAAATTCAGTAGACTTGCCCTAACTTCTAATGCATCTTCAGTAAATGACTGGATTTTCTTTATTCTTGAATAGATGTACCAGAAAACTGAAGTCTGAGCCATCAGCACTCTACTGAAGAACCTGTAGTACTTCGTGCTTTGATGCCAAGCAATTTCCAACAGCTAAAAGCAAAATTCACACACAGAAGAAAGGAATATTCACTGGGCCAATTAGCACTTTTCTGTTTGAAAGCTCTTGTTCTTAATTCACATTTAAAAATCTTACAGGTCTCTCAGGACAGTAGCCTGGTGGAGATGAGGCTGCTGCAACTCCATGCCCTGAGATCCCACCAGCAGTGGGGCTGGGCGTGTCCCACAGCGACACATAGACATACATACTCACATATATACATATAGAGCACATACATACAGGCTGACATGGGCAGAATCATTCATGTTAACACAGATGGTACTGGTGGCCTCATCCCATCTACCTTTCTGGGAGAAGGTCCATTTGTGGATCTCTCCAGCTGCTGGACTTACAACACCCAGTCCACTCAATAGCTGGCCCCACGTGGTTCTATCTCACAGTGTCTCACACACCCACACAGACACAAGCAGGTGTCCCAACCACCCTCCAGGCTTCACAATCTTCCCTGCAGCCAGTGTGGATCCTTGTTCCCTTCAGCAGCCATTCCACAGATTTGCTGATCTCCAAAGCCAGACCTGAGTTCCGATTTTCTTCAACTTTCCTTCCATTCCTCAACATCCTACAATATCCCTTGTGCCACTGGTCCCTGGGCCCCTTCAAGTGTGTGGGGGGCTGAGCCTTTAACCCCACACATTAACAAAACCCACCCTCTTTCAGGCTTTGGTCTGCAAACATGGCAACTGTGCCTGTGGGCAGCATTTCTCAGTATGTTGCTCCACAAATTTACCAGAGAAACAGCCTGAGAACATCTTCTCAGTGGGCAGTATAAGAGATATAAATCCTCATTAAATTAAAATCAGGGTATCAGGAATAATTGGGTTTTATGGCCAGATTCTGAGCAATCGTTTGGTGCAAGTAAATGTTTCAAATATAATTAGTGCAAACCCTCAGAAGCCTGCCTCAAAAATTAGTTTCTCTAAACGCAATTTAGCCATCACTCCCCATTCCTGCTCCATGGACTTGCTCCTGGTTACACAGATCTGGGTTTTCCTGATCTTGTCTGTGCCTGATCCATGATAACGAGCAGTGACTGAGGGAAAAGACTGCATTATCTCATATAAAGGGAACAGATTCAGAATTCAAGGGTCCTGCTCTTATTTCGCTCACACCTTGTGTGTCTCGCATTTATCTGAAACAGGAATTGTGGAACTGTCTTCTGTAAAAGAGACCTAAGTACTGCTCCATGGAAATGTATGTATTCACACTGGGGCCCTATTTAGTGCTTTGGTTTGATCTCTAGTCTAAAGTTATCTCTGAAGTAACATCAAAGCATGATTTTAGAACAGTTTTCCTTACATGTATTACACAGAGTTGACTTTACACAATTCAACTGATATGACTCAGACTAGAAACCAAGTAGGTAGTTATTTAATGTGAGATACATGTAAGTGCCAGGAGAGGTGTAGAGGAGAGGTAAAGGCTGCTGGATACAGGGAACAGCCTCCAAGTGGGGAGAGATTAAACAGGCTGCTGCTTAATATGTTTGGGAAAGAGATGGCTGAGGTGGGATGTCACAGAGGAAAGTTATGAACGACACAGAGGAAGTTATTGGGGAGCAATTATTTGCTGCTTCTTACTACAGAGGAGTTTGAGATGGTGCACTAAATTAATTAAGAACAGGCAAAGGGCAGTATTTTTTTCACGCATTCACAATCAAACTCTGGAACTGATTAGTAAAAGGTGCTAAAATCATAAAAAGGACCATAAGAAATTAAACTAATAGAGGGGAGAAACACACTTCTGGGGCCAATCTACATAGATCTGGATGCTGTGCAGGTGAGAGCAGAAGTGCCAGGTGAGCTCTCATTTCTCAGGCATTTTCTACAGCCACTGCTAGAGAGGGAACCCTGAACTGGATGGCTCCATAGCCTAGTCCACCACAGCCAGTTTTCTGGTTTATATTCTGAGTTTTCCCTGTACACAGAGACCTCTCAGCAGATAGTTTCAACCCTGGCTTCTCCAGAGCCCTTGGCACGAGAGGGCAGTCACATCTCACAGTGAAAACCCCAGGCTACAGTTCTGGACAGGCAGCAAAATAATTAATACTGGTCACGTAAATATAAAAGTATTTGCTTCTAAACACATTACTAAAGTTCACCCAATGGCCAAAAGAAAACAAATTGCAATTAAGAAAATTATGTACTTCTCTGCAATTTTCAGGCTGTCTGAAGAAAGGGGGGGAAAAGGATCCTTAGGAGCATGGATTTTCAGATTCAGATAATTAAGTTCTGCATTAGAGGCTTATTAAAATATATTGCCCAAGAGACTAGGGAGAATGTGAAATGACTGGATACAAAACTTTCACAGATAAAGAGAACAAAGCTGCAAGGCCTAAATGACCTTTTATTATTCCTGAATACCTTATGATGTTGGGAAATGAGGACTGTGAAACAGATGGAGCTGTTAACGAGTTTAGGCAACAACAAGACATATGGTCAGAAAAGCTTTAGGAACAAGCTTGCATTTCATATGAATTACTGAGGGTCAGTACACATCAGTCAAAAGTAGAAGGGAAAAAGATAGGAAAGAGTCGTCACTTTTTATTTTTATTATTATTAAAAGCCAGAAGATAAAAAGGCTTTGCTCCAAACGAGCTGCAACTTTTATTCAGGCAGATGATATCCCAACTGGCTCTGGTGGGCAGGATGGGCTCTGTAGATCTCAGGGGAAGGGAGCTGAAGCTGGCAGGTCTGTATTAAGCTACATGCCATGGTTTATGCCTAAATAAGGAAATTCAACCAAATTCAGCAAAAATCTATAGATTCTGCACCTGCAGTCAATTGTTGCTTAAGAAAACAACAGTAAAACTCCAGACTTTTGTTTGAAAACTGAGGGCCTAGTAGAGGCTGAGGGAAGGCAGTTTAGGGCCCTAGGAAAGCCTGAGTCAAGGCTACTTGAATGTGTCTCAGCTATTGAACTTGGTCTGTGTCTTGCTACACCACACCTGACAGAAAGGTTAGCAAGCTTTCTGTTACATTTCATACCCACCACACAAATATAAAAATGTTAATAATTTATTAGCATTTGTCATTAATATTGCAAACTCAAGCATTCATAAGGCAGGTTGTCTGGGCAACCTTCCTTTTTGCTCTTTTGTGCACTGTATTGATGCACCCTGTAATTACACTGAGACTTGCTATTACTTCCCTGGGACCCTTGACTCGTTTGGTGCACGGATCAGCCTGGGCTCCTTTAATGAGTACAGCCAGTCAATATTTTATTACAGCCCCACTGTTCATGGTGAGGCTCTATCACATTCACCAGCACTGTTTAAACCTTCTGCTGAGGACTGACCTGCCAAACCTCTCACTGACTTTCCAACCACCTTCATTATTTCCCCAGTTTTCTCAGAGTGACCATTAGATCTCCACATGGACACCACAAGGACAGGGTGGCAACCTGCTAATTTTATTGTGGGAAACTGAAGTACAAGAAGATGAGGGTCAAACTGGTTTGCTGATTTTGGATGTCCAGCCTGGAACCTCTGGGAGGGCAATTTTTGAGAGTGTTCAGCATTATGTGACGTGAGGTAGGTGCAGTGCACCCCTCCTATTGCCACCAGTGCATCCGCAGTTGCTTGGCACTTCTGCACATCACATGGGAGGGTGTTGAGCTGCAAACCCAGAAAATGCTGCTCCTGAGTGGGGCCATCAACTACTGTGACTTAAAAATAATTTTGGGTCATCTTCTGCCTTTGCCTGGCAAAAAGAGAGATGAGCTGCCCGAATAATTTTCTCCACCTTCTTTGCTTTAAAGCAATAAATCCCAAATAGCGTAGGACAAACACCAGAGTTATGCAGTGTCCCCACAATTACAAACATGAGATGCCTCTAAACAAAGCTGAGTGTAAAGAAAAGGAAGAAAAGTAGGTTTTTATACATGTTGGTTTGGAGATTTTGACGAGCAGAGTTACAGAGGTTGGATCAGGAAAGTCCTCTGTAATTCTTACTTAAATTTAATCAGCTAGGGTTTGGTTTGGTTTAGTTTGTTTTTTGAACCATTTTTGTTTTATACAAGATCCCATTTTTTATTTCCAATACAACCCAATGTCCAAAGGGTAAAAATATCATAACTTAAAAAGGCTTAACTACAAGGCTTACCACATTAAGTTCAATTGAACAGTTTTTATTGTCCAAATTAGGTTGCGTTTCCATTTTGTTACTATGTTATATTACTGAGACTTTCCTTGTCTTACTCACACAGTCCTGTGCAGTTGTGTCCTGATGCTGCTTTCAGGGAAGTACATGGCAAACCTTTCAAAGGTTTTAACAGAGCCAGGCTTGGCCCCAAATGAACACTACCTAATGCTCTGTTCAATTTGGTGAATAATCTTTCCTCATGATACTGCAAAGAGGGATGAACTGACCAGGCAGGGACCTGTGTCCTTCTCTCATTCCCTGCCCTCTGCCATGCAGCTAAACAAATGAATACAACTTCAAGGCAACCAAGTTCAAAGAACAGTAAATGGTGTGTTCTCTTCCAAACCCCCAAATAATCTACATTTGTTTTGGAACACATCCATGAATCACTTTAATCTTTCTTTTCCTGAGATATATTTTATTTCTTTCTATAAATTCCATCCTTCCCCAGCTGAATGTGTTCATTCTGGTTGCATTTGAAAACTCCTCACATGAGGGGTTTAATCATTTGCTTTTTGGTGAGTAATTGTCCTCATTTTCAGCCAGAAGGAGGTTAACCTTTTGAGACAGTCAATTGCCCTCTCTCTGTACCTATCGCTGCTCTTGCGGGCAGCGTAAGACTAAAACTTAATAACCTAGAAAAGATGAAGCATTAACTTTGCTCTGACAAAAACTTGTTCTAAGTTTTAAGGCCAGAAATTTTCAAGGGAACCTGAAAAATTTGGTTCTCAGAGAGCTATAGTTTAGTAGAGTTGGAAAGCTGAATAACTTAGTACTTATTAAATCACAGTCTGTATGACTCAGACATCATCTATGGTGCTTTTTTTTTTTTATATTTCATTGTGATAACTACTTGAGTTTGAAGACTATTTCTGAGAGAGAATGCAAAATATAGGGAATGTATAGATCCTTTTTATCAAATCTTGTTTTGCTTTAGAAAAAGTACCCTATGCACTTAAATTAAATGATAGCAATCTTTAACAAACACAAAAGGAGATTGTGATTATCTATAAGCAAATTTAACTCTACATATCTTTGTAAAATTTCATTAAAAGAAGCATTACATGCATTACATATGCAAAATAAATATTGCAACTTGATACTCTTGGAATACTACATGTAGTAGTAACTAAATAAACTCCAAGTTAGAAAAGACTCTGCAAACACAGAAAAGTCATAAATGTTTAACACTTTATAGGCAAATTGTACCCCACTTTCTGGAAAGGCTCAAATTATTCAGGTGAAGCTCCAGGTGGCCTTTAAAGATGAGAACGAGGTGGGAGACTCTTTATTTGTGCCTTTGTAGTGTGAGTTGGGCTCTTAGCACCTACATTTCCTTCTTATTTCTCCTTCCTCACCCTGGAGGGCCACCAGAATTGTCCTGACCTGGGACAGCTGTGAGAGAAAGAGGCTGGAGGAGGTCAGAGGGTGATTAGACTCATCCAGAATTAGGGATGGAATGATAGAAATCAGAGGACAATAAAAAAAGGAAAAGAACAAATCCTGGCCTGGGTAGTTACCCCCTGTCAGTCTGAGAGTTCTAACCCAGCATGGGCAGTCAGAAATCCTGGGAGGGGGCTTGGAGTGGGAGGAGATGGGAGAAGATGAAGATGTCTGTGAGAGCTGGCAGGAGACACACAGATAGAGCTCTTCATTTGAGAGTCAAAGACAGAAAAAATAACCAGTTTTGGCTTTGGGGACTGGTTTTTGTTTTGCTTTTATTTCTGCTTGCTAGATGAAGAGGAAACATGGCATTTCCATTGGGTTTGGATGTAAAATGGATCTGTAAAATCATTCTTCACTTGACAGACTTGGTCTCTCGAGTGGGAAACTTTTAGAAGATGGTTTGCAAAAAAACCCCAAACAAACAAAAAACCCCAACCAACCAACCAAATATAAATCCCAATCAAAACCTGCTTAATATCCTCATGAATATAAAATATAAATAGCGCTGTGTGAAATATGCTGAGCTCCTACCTCTGGCTGAGTAAGTTAACGATGATGTTTCTGTCTCCAAGAAGAGCAGATGTAAAGCTGCATAGTGGGGGCAGTCTCTGATTCACATAATTCATTATTTCATTGTGCCTCATGAAATATCAGACTCTGGGAGTCTCATCTATGCCATACAAAGCAGATGTTCTTTTGCAGCTCCTCGTCTACCCTGGTCTTATCTCAGCGTCTTCTCAGCCCCACAGCATGGCCACCAGGAGCCCTTTTTGCTCCAACAGCAGGAGAACAGCTTTCCTCATCCCCATCTGCAGGAAAGTAGCTCATTTCCAGAAGCTTTTGTGTGGGCTTGAAGAATTTAAATAAAATTAATTCTTTTTGTAACCATTCTAAACTCTTAATTCCTCAGATGTTAAGAACAGTTACTGCTGAGAAATGTTTTGTAGAAAGTTTCTTACTGCAAGTCCATCTTAAAGGCCTGCTTAAAGGTGAAAACTTACAAACATTTCTTAAATGACCTCAAATGATATGCTCCTCTGATGTGTCTGTTTTCAAGTGTTTTGTGTTTTGCTGCAATCAAAATTACAAAACTTTTTAAAGTGATAACTCTGAAAAATTATATTTTTCTGTCTTTTTGATCTTCCTTTAACTTACTACAGAATCAAAAAGCTAAAGACCATTAATGTTCTTTAGGCAGTCATTATCTGGCTATTCTTAAGCAATTTCCTTGCCAAAACTAGAAAGAAATATCCCTACAAAGACACTTAAAAAGAGACAATACCTGCTTTGGTGATCACTCCATGCAAAGCCTTTGTGAGAACTGAATTTAAGAAGACAAGCTTAGAGCTGGATGTCTGTCTTTGTTCAAATAAGAATGAACTGACCTGAAACAGCATTTTGGCTCGTTTTCAAACCCTCAGAAACTTAAAGGTGTAGCCCAAGAAATGTCCTGCCTGAAAGAATAAAATGGAAAGTTTTACAATGCTCAGTAATTTCTCTCCAGACAAAGGACAAGCAGCCATCAAGCTCAGGAAAAAATCTAACCCAACTGCACGTGTTGCAGCGTATTAACTAGGGATGACCTGATCCTGCTGGCATGGTAATTCCATGGAAACACTGTGCAAATGCCACAAAGGACAGGAATGAGGATTTTCATCAGGCAGTGCCTGGCAGAGGTGGTGTCTCATGGGGTGTGATGTGTGGAGGTGCCCGGTGACCACAAACCCCTGCGGACAAGGCAGGAGCACGAGTGGTCCCCTCCCTGTCCCCCAAACCTGCTGCTGTTCCAGCTGCTTTCTTTCACTGGATTTGAAGAGGCTGGGTGCACTAACATTCTGCCAAGAGTTAGATTCAAATGTGTCTTGTAATGCTTTTATGGAATAATTAGAGGATGATGCAAGACAAAATATCACCAACTTCTCTGCCATACACTTTTCCCATGCACAGACAGAGAGGAGCTGACAGTCAGGCCTGATAAATGTTAAGAAACAAAGTTGTATCTTTTGGAATTTAAAATTTTGAACTGTAACCTATTTGGCTACTCCAAGAACCCTTGAGTAATTGTTTTCATTATTTTCATTGTTCTGAGAGAATTTAATTCAAAATTCAGCTTTGACCAATTCTAAAACTGTTTACTTAAAATAGTTCACTACATCAAACATGGTTCCTGTATCTTTGCATGAAATTATTCTGTACCTTTATAACCACCTTCAGGTTTCTCTGTAACATCAGAATAAAACACTCTGGGACATAAGACATTTTGGCCTTACATGTCTAAGGACACACTCCTGGTCCAGCAGAGGCCCAGCAGAAAGTCTGCAATCCTTGTCAGAAACTGTGCATTGAGGATCTTACAAAAGAGGTGGCAACAGATGTAATGTCTTCTCTGCTTCTTTGATATTTCCCGTTGAAAGAAAACATTGACATGAATGCATGGCCTGTGCAAAGGAACTTGAGTGACCAAGGGACATGCCTGAACTTATGATGAAGTGAGCACTAGGATTGGATCTATCACACCATTCATATCCTGCTCCAATGCAGGGGTGTGACTACTCTCAGGAGTTGACCAAGGTAATGAAATGGTCACAGGTATTATTCCATTTCTCATATAGAAACCACCATGAACTTCTCATGCTGTGGCCTGTTGAGCTTTCACAACCCAGGCATGGATGTCTTCTTAATGCCTTAACATTCCATGTGGCAAATTTAGTTGCTATTTGGCACCTCACCAGCCCTTGAAAACCAGTAAAAACATGTGTGATTTCTCTATAAACACTTGCTCTCTGCTTCCTTAGCTACTAAGCCAGGCAATGGCTTCCTATATTGTTCTTTTATTAAGAGTCTTCAGTGTTGTCACGTTTTTTTATCAATATCTGTTGGGTTTTCCCAGCTACTCCTCCTGACTTATGCCTGGAAAGTCAAAAACATGAAAGACGCTGAATTCTCCTAAGAAGCTTCAAATACTACTCCAAGTTTCTAGCAAATTTGGCAACAATTATTATATAGTTTTCACAAATCATAAAATATTCCAGAAAAGCTCTCTTTTTAAATATATTGATGACTTGAGAAGCAATTATCACTGCCTTATTTTAGAGCTGCAGCTTTAATAGACTGAGAGCACTGTGATTTCATTAATAATCAATAAAAGTGGCAATAGAAGCCTTCCCTTTAAGCATCCTATTCATCACCAAGGAATCTTCCAGTTTAAAGCAAAAGTGTAATGCAGATGGATGATGACAACATGACTGGAAAGATCTTAAGGCATTTACATATTTTTCTGATTCCAAAACCCATTAGAGAAGTCAGGTACATTTTGCACTCACTTTTGAGCATTGTGAACACCATGAATTTAATAATAAAAAAGGTTCCAAGACACTGCTAACATAGTGCTAAATGCAACCTGTATTTCTCACAGGTTTTTTCCTTAGTGACAACCTCAGTGAGTCTAGACAGGCTTTTCCTCTCACTTGTTCAATTAATTCCTCCCATTTTCCTACTGAAAATTTCCAGCAGCCTCTGCAGTGAAACAGTGCAGCCCAAACCAAACATGAAATGGGGTTGCAAACCCTCAGTGGATAGTGGTGGGAAAATGACTTTTTCTACAAAACCAGTATTTATGACGTGAGCATCTTGTTTTTATTTATCCAAGTAAAAAAAAGTCATACTCCCTGATGGTATCAGGGAATATTTTGCAGATGAATAGATGCTGCTAACATTTTCCTGCTAATGTTATGTAGGAGTATTGGAATAGATGGGATGGCCTTAAAATGTAAGAGAGATGAGTTTTTCAGGGTGGGAGGTATAGCTGCTATTAAACCAGTTAACACAGCTGGAAGAATGATGATTCTGTGCCCCTGGTAAAAAGTTTGTGTCTGAAACTATCTGCTGGGGTTTGCTGTTTTTTCTCTTCTACTGAAAGCAATTGTTCTTCCCACAACCACTTATAATTAATTCACACCACCTTTGCTGGGGAATCCTTCAGCCCTCAGGGTCTCTGCCACTGACACAGGCAGGCAGCAAAAGTGCTACTCTAAAGAGACATTCAGAGCTTCTCCACAGCCTTTGGGATGAAAATTGTCAAAGAAAGTATGGGAATGAAAACAGGACTGTGGTTCTTGTCCTGGCTTACCTAACATAAAGAGAAATAGACATAGATCATAGAATATTCTGTGTTGGAAAGGTCGTTGAATCCTATTCCTTGCCCTGCGCAGGACAACTCCGAGAATCCCTCCCTGTGGCTGCACAGAGTGATTATCACATGACATGGCTAAAATTCCCCCAAGAAAGACCATGCCCAGTGCCATTTCTGTGCCCATGTGCTGACCCAGCTGGGTTGAATGCACTCAGGCCTTTGCACAGAGGAGCCACCAGCATCTCCTGGGCCCTTGCCCCAGCCTTGTCCCCAGCAAACAGTGAGGAGCAGGGCTGGCATGAGGCCAGTCATCTTGGCTCAGCTGCAAAAACAGCCAGGGCAAGGAGGAGGTAACACCACTTAAACCAACAGAGACTTCCCTAATGGAGGGGTCAACATAGGGAAAGACTGAGGGATTGATTTAGTTGTCAAAAGTGCTATTTTTTAATGAAAATGGCAAGGACAAAGTCACTTATTTTTCGTGTATGACATGGCAATGCTTGTCTGGCAGTCAGGTAGTGTGGGTATGCTCTCAGTGCTGGGCTTTTAATGAGGTGCTTGATCCTTATGTAACATCAGCACCACAGCCCTTATCCAGCAGGAACTAACAAGGCACTATAAATGGCCCAATTACCAGACTGAAATGTCATTCACACATTTGTTATCTCCCACACCAACAAGGAAAAATAGCACAGGCACACAGTAGCTGAAGGCAAATTGAAATTACTGTCGATTGAACTAGGACTTGTGAAGCTCTTCATGTAATTCAAAGCTTTAAAATTTAATGTGATCTATATTTAGTTTCAAACAGTTGGGTTCATTGATAGTTTGTTTTAGGCTGCCAAAAGTCACAATATCCTTATTAATAATATTAACAGCTTCAAGTGTTGCCTAGGTAATGATGCACTAAGTTCTTAAGAGAAGTTCTTTAGAGAAGAGGCTTTGGGAGCAGCAGCCCTCAGGATGGAAGCTTTGTGGGACACATGGCCCTGGAGGTCAGATGCTCTTCCATCAAGCCACCACTGCTTCAGGGTAAGGCATGATACCTGAACAAGGGATTTTTTCATCTTTGTCTTTTAACTGAATTTTTCATCTTAAATCTTAATAATTGTTTCTAAAACAAATTCTGGTTAATTTTGAAAAACAGATGCCAATTCCATATCATGTAGATCTTTATATTGATGGTACTGTAATACTGGAGCACCTAAATCATAAAATTATGGAATGTTTTGGGTTATAAGGGACCTTAAAGATCATCTAGTTCCAACCCCCTGCACATGGTAGGGGCACATTCTAGGAGGTTGCTCCAAGCCCCATCCAACCTGGCCTTGAACACTTCTAGGGATGGAACATTCACAGCTTCTCTGGGAAAACTGTTCCAGTGCCTCACCAGCCTCACATTAAACAATAAATAAATAAAACTATCCTCCCTGAAAGACAAAGAGACCTGCTCATAACATCATAGTCTTTAATATTATAACATAATAATATGAGCTGTTTCAGAGAGTGGGAATGCCATGGTCATGGCATTGCAGCATCCAGCTCTTCCCAACATCCCCTATCTCAAAGGCACATCATCTAATCCAAACAGAGCTCTGAAATAAAGATTTCCCACTTAGAGCTAGCACAGGCAGTTCCCAGCAAGTAGACATAATCCAAATCCCTTGCTGCTTTCAGAAAAATAAAGTTGTTTTCCCTCTTTCCTTTCCTGTGAGCTGCGTTGTTGCTGTCGGATACCCAGATCCGTGCCAAGAGGGGATGCTGTGATCCCTGATAAAGCACTTGGGATGTAAAGATGAAACAAAGCTTTGCACTGAATGTCTCCTTTCTGAGATGCTCAGGGAAGGTACAGGGTGCATTTAGATCCCAGCACTGACAAGTTTAAAAAGACTGCTAAGAGAAAGAGCAGAGTGTTGTATTCCCCCTCTTACCTCGAGCTGTCACTACACTCACTAATTGGGGCTGGAAAATTGCTCATTGCAGGTGTTCTCTGAAAGGCAAACAAGGGATGGGGTAAGGAGAGGACCAGACCAGGCACTGAAAAGGAAGATGCTGATTTGAGATTCACTTAATTCTAGATAGATCTTTCACGGATCTGTATCAAATGCTTGCAATAGATTTCTGGTGATTCCCAGCCGAGAAATTTCAAGCAGATTTTAATACGTGTTTAAATTTGCTTGCAGGACCACGCTTATATTGCACTTTGTATAAAAACAAATTATAGTGATGCGTGTTGCTGAATGCAGAGAGCTAGAAGTGCTGGAAAGAATAAACACATCTTCTCGCCTTTGTAAATGATAATACTTCAGGCTTTTAATAGTGAAATAGCATTTTTTACCTCTGGCATAGCTTTTTTGTTCATTAGAATGCATCAAACTCTGGTATAGTGAAGGGAGATAGCCTAATTTTCAGTAGTTTTTGGTAACTCTCACTTAACCACACATCTTACAGAAAATACTTAAGTTTTTATAGACACATCATGTAAGGGATAGATTTGACTACAAAGTGCATTTTTTCCAAATGAGTTACATAATATTAGAAACAAAAAAAAAAGAAAAATAAAGTCTGATTTTCATCAAGACCATTTATAGCATGAAGATTTTTCATGAGGATATTGCTATAAAATATCAACAGCATTTTAAGAAAATAAAAAAAAAATTGCTCCTGGATTTTTTGTATTTTTGCTAATAATCTTTCATACACAAGCAGGAACTTACTGCCATTTGGTAGGTCTTTCTTTTCCCTCATGTTTTTACTTCTGTTTTGTTCTGTTGGCAGGTTTTTTGGAGCATTTTCAAGTGGTTGGGGGGCGGTTGTTAGTTTTGGGTTTTTTTTTCACATTCCAACTATTAGGATGGAAGAGCAAGATAAATTACTTTTTCTACTCATCATTTTTCTCCAGGAGGATCCTTTGCATCAGCATTTCCCTCAAGCTAAACTCATGCTTCACCAGTTTTTTAAGCACAACAAACAGTGTTGAGGTTGCCATCTGATAGCAGAGGCAACCCAGCTTGCAGGAGAGGATATTACATTCTGCTCTCCATCCTGCACTCATCTCTCCCTTGGAGGTATATGCTCCTTTCTGCTGTTTAATAAGGGGAGCTTCGGCCTTTGGATCAAATGTCACCTGCAATACCCCTTGGAACAGTGCTGTGTATTGTGGATTTGCTGCAAAAGACACTGTATTATGGAAATTTTCCCCAGGAATACAGTGGGCAGTGCTTCTAGAAATAAAAACCAAACCAAACAATACACCACAGACAGACATATAGAAAACCACTGGAGTGGACAAAGCTACTTCACTTTATTACTTTTTCAATATCACCTGGATGAAAGTGCCTGGTTTTAGTTTGGACAATGCCATCAAGTCTGACTCAACAGTGTCTTTGCTTTGCCATGGAGACAGAAAACTACAGCTAAACACAAATCTGGACAGCACTTTTGTGACCAGCTGCTATGAGTAACTCTTGTCATTTCCTTTCCTGATCCATCATGTGTTCAGGGCAGGAAGCTCCTCCTCTACTCCTTCCCATGAAGCAGAGGTAGGAGTGTCCCACTTCCAAGGCTGCAAATACAACAGAACAACATTTCTTCTCTCCTCTGATTTTGGGGTTTATTTTAGTTGGGTTGTTTTGGAGGTTTTGGGTGTTTTTTTAATCATAGAATCACAGAATGGTTTAGATTGGACAGGACCTTAAAGACCATCTTGTTCCAACACCCTGCCATGGTTGGTCCAAGCCCCATCCAACCTGGCCTAGAAAACTTCCAGGGATGGGGTACTTATACAGATTGTCAGAAGGTTGCCCATCAGTCTAAGCTGCATAATCTTACACAGAATTTTAGTTATGAGCAAACAGACAGGAGTGCTTAAAGCACATCCCTACTTGAAGTCAAACAAGAACTTAATCCCTGTGTAGGAGCTGTCCCTACATTATAGCCTCACTTGTAGATTAAATTTGCCACAGGACAAGAATTTTCAAAAGGGATAGATAATCCCGTGGACATCCAAAGCATCCAGAGACATAATTAGTAGCTCCCTAAGAAGATGGAAGGAAATTCAAACATTTATATTTCAGATATTAGTGGGCTGGATTGCATTTTGTACCTTTGTATCCTGAGTTTAGGGAGAAAGCTTCTTTACTTTTTTTCAGGCAGTTCACCGCTGACAGAGACAGATTACTGAATTGTCTGGTCTTTAGGTCTCATTCAGTTCCTAATCACTGGATCCTGGGATGCAGTCAGGAGCATTTTTTCTCTCCAAGCACTTTACAATTTGTAGGCAAACTCAGTAACACTTCCTAAGCTTGTTTAATATTTCTAGTGTGGTTATCAGCTGGCTTATGAAATGTTTACCTTTCAGTGGTTTTCGTGTTTCTATCAGTGAGCTTCTTCTTTGGAAATTAAAGCTATCCATGATCTTGTGCAAAGCCACTGCCAGTGCTGCTGACCAGAAAGAGCACTGAGTGTCCTGAGGCCACTCTATAATTGCATTTTGGAATACAAATGACTTTACTCTCCAAAGAAGATATTTCATTTGAATTCTTCCTAAGTTCATTTCTTTTATAAACTCCATCATCCAGTGTTCATGCAGTCTATCCACAAATTAAATAGCATTTTGTGACTGTGCAAAGTAGCTGCTGTATGGAATTCAGACACAATTTTGGTCTGGTTTATAACCTGCTCTCTGTGAGGATGGAGGACAGATAAAGGAAAGTGGGTACAACTCAGAAGCCTGCTTGATGTGTAGCACTCTGCAGTGATACTGAAATTGCAAATTCAGAGTCCCTGACTTGCACAGCTGTGAGGCAAATAAAAACAAAATAGGCAACAAATTGCAAGTGAATACTATCTCAGACCACCCGTAGCCTCTGTGATGGAGTAATGCTGGAGCAGAGCTGTCAGGTGGTGCCAGTTACTATTAGAGCTGCCCCACTGTGGGATTTGGGTCAAAAGCCTCTGGAAATGTCAGATTGTTCCCAATTTCATATTACTGGTTTGTGATTTCAAAAGTTGGATGTGTTAAAGCCCCCAGCAGTTGGGAAGGAAGACTCCCACAGCCCAATATATGCCACCATAAAGCAGTGGCAATTCTCTCCTTTATTCTTATTCTCCAGCTTTTTGGTGGCATTTCCCCCGGTTTAACTGCTAAAGCACACACCTGTACACTCAGCAAGAGCTCCTGAGATCCTCTGATCTGTCTCCCAGCACTGTGGTGTCCTGGCCAACCCCAGCTGGCCACCCCAAATATCTAAAGAGGGATTCTCTACTCTGTCCCCACGTAACCTGTGTCAGCCCTTCCTCAGAGCTTTAATGAACTGAATTCTTCCACTCTCTGTGTTTATATCCTTTAAGAATTTCTAATCATGGTTTTCCAGCCAGTCTAGACATTGATAGCTCATTTTATCTTTCCACACAGTGCTTGATTTGCCGATCTGCTAACCATTTTTATAGCTTTTCTCTAAACTCCCTCCAAATTAGTCAACATCTTCCTGCTAATGATGCATTCAGAGTTAACATAAAGGTGAAAAAGCATCACTAAATGAGCTCCTTTCTACGTCAGTAGTGGCTTCAATGAAAGCAAGTTCAAGTGAAAAAGCTGATTTAATGGTAGCAGTGGCTGAGTAAAAGTCTGCTTAGATGTGGAGCCACCAGGCAGTTGAATGGCTGCACCAATTTTAACAAACCAATGTGCTAATGTGGGAATGCCAATAAACAGAACCATTCAGATGAATATTTGATGGATTCAGGATAACTTCCTAAGGATTTCTATTTTATTAAAAAGGTCTTGGAAATTAGAGAATGACAAAAACACCCTGATGCTTAAAAGGAGTCGTGGTGGGTTTTTTCAATCTGAAAATATGAAATTTTTTAAGACAAGGAATAGAGAGCAGGGAGTCTCTATAGCTACAGACATGTCAGTCTTCAGGGAAGACCTGAAATACGGATTCTGACTGCAGCAGAAGGGAAATTTGGGGCAGGAAGCTTGAGGTAGAGAAGGAAGTTCTCCAAAATGCTGGTAGAGAAAGAAATGAGTTGTGATGAATGGTAACCACATGCTCTTTCTCTGCATTCACAACACCAGTTTCCTTGGTATTACAAGTAAGCAGTAGAATGGACTTGTGTGGGATTTCTCAGGTTATAAAACATTTTGGATCAACAGAAAGGGGTTTTTTTTTAAGCTAAAATTGTATGTAGTTCTGTACATGCCTTGCATGCAGCACAAAGCAGAACGATAAGAAATTAACTATCCTTAAAAAAGTCTGCTCATGAAAAACAAAAAAGGTAAAAGTTAGAAAACCTTCCCTACCAGCATATAGATCCACAAATATTAGGGCAAAAATTTAATCTTTTGTACCTTAATTGCATGAGTACTAATTCCATGACTACGTGTCTGGCTGGGTTAAAAGAAAAATACAAGTAAAGTAACTCAGATTCAACATCAAATCATAAGAAAACTTCCAATGCTTCCCACAGCTAAGCTTGATTAAGCTCCAAACATTTATGGAAATTCAGAAGAAAATAGAACTTCTAACAAAAAGGAAAAGGGTTCTTATAAATTTTTAATATGAACTGTGCAGACAATTACATTAATAAGACTTAATTATACCATGAAATATTTAGTGTTTTGCTCTATGCTAAATATTATTTTGAACATAGTTCTGGAAAGATTTGAAAGCTTGAGAGATACCAAGAAATAAAACAGGAACAAGTGTTAAGAAAAGTAATGTTGACAATGTATCAATTGTATAAACCAGTGTTTCTGTCTTTAATTAAAAAAGGGAACATTTTGGTCAGCTATTGCATTTTATTCTCATTGTAAATAGAGATATAACATAAGAAATAATTTGTGCACTATGTTTAATTAATAGAAAAAACCCAGCTCGTGTATTATAGGTCTCATTTTAACAAGTATCACATAATCTACAATTAACATCAAAGTCTTGGCAGAAATGCATAACTATTTATTAGTGTCTACATTTACTTTTTATTATGCCAAAACTAACCAGCCATATATTTACGATCATCTGCCATGTGACTCCCTAATTAATCGACTTGTGAAATACTATTGCCTAAATCGTGTGCTGTTGTTAATTTTGTTATATGGCTCTTTGGTCTAGCACTGCTTCATAATTAATGTATGCCAAGTTTCCTGCAGGAAGTGGATTCTGTTCATCCTCAGCAATGATCCTGCCCCAATTTCAGCTCTATCCATCCTGCCCTGTGGGCTGGGCTCCCATTCCCACCCAAACACTTCCCCAGGTGCCCACACACCTGCCTGTGAGTGCTGGCACTTCAAACTGTGGTTTAAGCAAATTACCAAAAGCAGCAGAAAACCCCAGGACAGCTCCAGTTGGGGAAGCAAATTGTTATTCCTTAAAACACATATTTCTAAGGTCATAGCAGTCTCCTCTGTAGTACCTGAAGCACTGCACAACACATCTGTGCCTCACACCCACTGATTTCACTGAGATTCCTAAGAATCAGGTGCCACAACAGCATCAAGGGAGGTTTTTCACCTCAAGCACAAACAAAATGCTTTTTGCCTCTAATAAGGCCCATGTTCAATACCCAGAAAGGGACTCCAAGTGTTTACCTGGCTTCCAGGTGAGTGTAAGGCAGGTACAGCATCCAGGGCAGTGTGCTGGAAACCACTGGGGAGCCCATAAAAACATGTAGGATAAGTCCTTCCTGGGTTGCAGTCTCCTCCTGGATGGGAAAGGATGATGTGGAGGCGGCCCTGAAAATATAAGCAACATTTATTTGTAAATGGGAGGTTTGTTTTTACATTTCATAGAATCATAGGATGGTTTGAGTTGGGAAGGATCTTACAGAATTATGTGATTCTGTGATTCTATCTAGTTCCAACCCCCCTGCCACAGTAAAGGACAGTATTTAATGCAGTTATTCAATGTACTGACTCAAATCTATACCCATTTCTTAATATGTATAACATATACATTTGCATATGGACACACACAAACAACCTGTACAAAATCGGAGCCTCCAAACCCATTCCCTCCTGTGTCAGAAATACAGATTATTCTTATTTCTGCAGGGCATGATCACAATTTGTGGAAGAAAGAGTCAAGGACTCTGCACCACTGCTTGGCACAGAGAGTGCCCCTATCAGGACAAGCTCTGCCTTCCACAGGTATCTCCATATTGAGGGCACTGTGTGATTTAAGGGACAGGGTTTGGAGCCTACTCCCTCTCCAATGGGACTTGACATATGGAAGGGAAACTATATCCAGCTCCAGCAACTCTTAATGTTTTATTTAATAATTTGCCACAGGAGGAGGTGCTGTGATTAATTTTTAATACAAAACCCACATGCTGTTGTGCTGTGAGCTCTTTAAAAGATGTGCCTGCAGCGGACACAAGTTGTGATTTCCCCTCTACCTGGTGCCACAGCAGCTGGGGCACCACAACTGCTCCTGAACTTGCCTTTAGAGGGTGGCATCTCTGCCCACGGCAGGGGCATTGGAAATAGATGATCATTAAAGTCCCTTCCAGCCCAAACCATTCCATGATTCTATGATATGATTCTATCCTGTTACACAGCTTTTTTCCTGCCCTTCTTCCCACTTTCTCCTACTTTTTTGTTTGTTTTCTAAATAGCAAATTCTAAGCAGATTTGAACTTTAGTTTAAAAAAAATATTTTGTGGGGGGTTTGTTTGTGGTTTGGTTTTTTTTTTTAATTTTGTTTGTGTTGGGTTTTTTGGGTTTTTTTGTTTGGTTGTTTTGTTTTGTTTTAATTTATAACACCCTGTTCTATTTGAAATCTCACAGCCAGGAAGAGGCAAGTGCAGACCATCTCTGACTGGGTTGGTTTAGGTTTCTAACACATCTTCCCTGGTAGACAGAGACAGGTATGGGCAGAGCTGGCTCCCTGCTCAGTGCACCAGGCAGTGGAAGACATCCCATTTTTGTCAGATCAGAAAATAATTTTAGCTTTTTTTTTTTTAATGCCTATAAGGGTCATGAATATAAACTTCTTAAACTTTCACATATTCAGGCACCTGCTGGGTCACTGTGTCACACCTAATGAAAGCCAGTGCTTAGTTATAACATACATTCCCCGCTCCTATGGCCACTTTTCCAAGCAACAAACTGGGGACAAAAGACCTCACCTTTTCTCTACGATGTGCAGGACAATCCCCCTGCATCTCTTCTCAGTGATGTGCAGGAGGTTGCCCCCTTTGGACCAGCAGCCTGTGAGTAGAAAAAGTGATCTGCTGCTGTTACCACAGTCTTCATCAGGCTTTGCAAAAAAGATCATGATTTTGGCACCACCAAACCTTGAATTTTCTCACGTCAAACACATTGCCATGCCCATGGCAAGGAGGAGAGAGGGAGAAGAAACCACTGAGGCCAGTGCATTGTGGTATTTATAGGGAGCACTAGGTTCAGATTTATGCTTTAAGAAATATTGATTTGAAAATAAATATCAATTTACCTTGCCACCTTACAAGCTTTTTCTAGGACACTAATTCATTATAAAACAAATCAGTTAAATATGTGTCTGTTAACTTTGCTGTTCCTTAAAGGAATTTTCCCAGCAGAGAGCATCTCTATCATTTTGGGAGGTTATTCTCAATGCATATACACCTTGTCCTTAAAATGGGAACTGCTCTCTCTCAGTGCCTGGACAGTCATTTTAGAGGTGACCTCAGCATTCAAAAACTGCCTCTAAATACTAATACACATCATTGTGGTTTTATTTATTTCACCTTCTATCCTTCCAAGCCATCACTGCATCACAGCTGATGCCCCTCCACCTGAAGGCAATGCTATAAATTCATCTTGGCCACCTCTTCTCTGGATACCCTTTGTCTTAGTTCACATTTTTTTACATGAAAAAAAAAAATAACCCAAACAAAGACACAGCAAAGAAAAGCAAAAAGAAAATGTACCAGGTAGCCTGCTGAGAGCTTGGAGTGTATCCACCCAGAAAGCCACACTGGTCTGTGCTTCTGCTGGGTTTTAACAGCAGTTAGATAATTTTTGTCATCAATAAAAGCACTTGCAGCCACACCATGGCAGCAAAGACAGTGAAGGCAGTGCAATCCCATCCTCCAGGCAGTGCAGAGAGCTATGGATGCCTCCCACCACCCCCTGGACCTCTGCCAAGGTGCCTGCAAGTGGTGGGATGCTCTCTGTGTTGGGTGCGGGGTCAGCTTTGGTGGGCCCAGGATCTAAACAAGTACAGCACATTTTTTGTTCTGAAAACAGAGGAAAGTAAAAGTTAGTCAAGTGCAAAGAGAAGAGTTAAAAACAGGACAATTTTGCAACACACAGCAGAGAATTGAAAATGATATTTGGCTAGAGCTCAGCTTTAACTGAGAGGCAAACCCAACAGGCACTGGTGAGAGCATTTAGCTATTGCAGAGAAAACCATCAAAACAGATCATTTCCTTTGGGTCTGAAATGGGCCTTTGACCTCAGTCCACACACAGAGCCTGGGCTGGATAACACCACCAGCCTTATCACAACACCAGTGCTCTGACAAGCAGCCTCATGAGTAAAGCAAGGGGAGGTAAATCATCATAGATCTAGTTATCAGTCCTAAGAATACTTTCTATTTTAATTATTAAGATGGATTCACTCTTGCCTTAGTACCAGGCTAAAAGTAAGCTCATGCTTTGCCTTCACCCACACCACTTCTGGTCTTCATGTACACTTTTCAATACCATACTAAACAGTTTGACACACACACAAATGAATATACAAAATATCATTTTCACACACAAACAAAAAAAAAACCACAAAGAAAGCTCACTTCTTTACAGCAACATCTGAAAAGCCTGAGATAAGGCATGCTGGTTGAATTTAAAATTATTTCTGCCAGAACAAAAAGAAACTTTTCCAGGGATAGATTCTCAGATAAATCTGCACAGCTCCTCTGAAGTGAACTGAGCCATGACTGTGTGTACTCCAGTTACAGATTTTGGCCATAGCAGACTGATCCTGATGGATACAAAGTCAGCCATCGAATCCCACATATTTTCAGTAGGGCAGGACTAGTCCCAGTGTATAAATATACTTGAATTGCTGAAGAAGAGAAGGAAGAAAAAGACGTTGTAAAGTTCCTGGTTTGGTAAGCAGATGGGAGAAAGAAGGCCAATTATAGTGTAAAGCATCATTTCACTAAGAGAAGTGTGAGTGCTGGAATAGCTCTGAACAGGGAGGATTTTGCTTTGCCATGTGTAGTCTCTGGGAAACAAAAGGAAGGGTGTGACAAATCAAGACAGACAGAATGCAATATTTTCCTTTGATGTGTAAACAGATTTAATGCAACAAAAATCAATGAGGAAACTCTCCAAAGGAGAGTGTTTTAATGTGTTATCATATTTCACATAGATTTCATAAAAATTCAATTTCAATTATAGCATAGTTTACAAACAGAGGAAAGCGCTGTGCCTCTCTGGAAAACATATGGCCATCAAAACTTCAAACAAAATGCTGCCAAAGTCGCTCGTAAAAAATAAATAGCCATAAGCCGTGGTGTTATTGTCCTTTTAATGTGTGTTGAATGCCTCTAATTCTTCTCGTGCCCGCCTGGCTCTCAGCTCGTTGACACTCCAGTCTCCCATTCACACACCTCCCCTTGCCGATGTCTTGGAGCAGGAGCTGTGTTGTGAGCGGGGTTTAATTATTTTGGATATTATCTTACGGCTCCAGCTGGGCTGCTGCGGAAAAAGGAATCAAATAAATCACCACATGCACCCCCAAAACAGCGGCGGAGCAGCAGCAGGAAGGGGCTGTGCTCAGGCAGGGCCAGTGCAGGGGCTGCGGCAGGAGGAGAAACAGGTTCAACCTCAGACAGCAGCAAACGGTTTCCTGAGAGCTCTGGGCTCCGGCCACCAGCTCCTGCTTTGCCAAGTCTATAACCCACTCCATGGCTTGGTTTGCCCAAGTCAGGCAATGAGGCTTGGCTTGGGACTCCACGCTGCAGGTGGCAGGGTGGAGCTGGGCTCTGGTCCTGTGCAGGGTCAAAGAGAGTGTTATGTGTGCAGGCAGACACCTACTTTTGTACTCTTGTCAAGGGATTAGGATAGGAATAAAAGTCCAGGTTGGAAGGCAAAGGTGGCTTTGAAGCACCATGCAGTTGGCAAATGTGCAGCTTTGACATCGGCACAGCCTGTACCCCAGTGACTACTGCTGGAATACATGTGTGAAAA
The DNA here is from genome assembly GCA_035583235.1 of Hafferia zeledoni. Lineage (NCBI taxonomy): Eukaryota > Metazoa > Chordata > Aves > Passeriformes > Thamnophilidae > Hafferia > Hafferia zeledoni. The sequence continues at coordinate 4,610,615 of JAWWEV010000172.1, read as the reverse complement.
ACCCCTTCTCATGCAACTGGGATAGAGGTACAATTTTATGGAAAAGCAGCAATGCTTCTTGCCCACCTTTGACTACAAGAAGAGTCGCTATGTCTCTCTATGTGCTTTCCAAGGAGTGGAGAGTTGAGCTTCTTCCATTAACAACCAAACTCTGACCTTTTTTCAATGGAGACATTTCTACTTTGTCCTTTAAGAGCTTCCTGCTGTTAGAGACCAGAATGTACAAGTGAAGGGATGCCATGACTAGAGGAGGAGAAGGTGCCCCATTCCTCGCTGAGGTTTTGCCCCTTCACAATATCCAGAGGGTGAAAGGGAGGGTTGGGGGTGTCTGGCTAAAACTGCTCTTGAGACAGTGCTGTGGAACAGCAGAGTGAAGGAAGGGAGAGTTCAGGGAAGAGCCACCCTCCAGGACAACACTCCCTAGCCCACACACATCCCAGGTGCAGTTGGGAATGTGGCAGGCAGCTACTGCTTATACAGGTTTTGCACTGTGCTTAGGCTGGAGAAGAAAGCTGCAGGTGGAGGGAGGTGAATAAGGAGCAAGAGTTGACGAAATACCAGGAATGAAGCAGAAGAAATGAAAAATAGAAATAGATGGAAGAAGGAGGACATTATTGATGGCATTAGTGCAGTGTAAGCGTGGGGGAAGAAAACATGATGTATGCTGGCATGGGAGGATGAGCTCACAAACCTGATGTATTTCAGCTGGGAGAGAAAGGACAGGGTTCAGAGCTATTACTCCTCAGTGCACACCTGTCTGGCTCAGAGTGTGTGATGTGATGGCAGCAGCAGTGCCAGCTGCAGCTCCATGAGTGTGTTACAGCTGCTACCTGCAAATTCTGCTCCTCTTTCACTGGAACACAGGACAGACATCCTATATAAATAGAAAGAAAAAAAAATAATTTCTCCTTTCTTATGAGTAGCCTGCACCCAGACTAGAGAATATTTTTCCAGAAAGGATATAAAATGTATCATCCCTACCCTCCCATTGATATAATGTGTTGTCTCAAAATATGCCTGATCTCGACTTCAGGCTGTGTGTCCCTTGGAGTAAGGCCAAACATCTCCACATCTGCCATTAGGATTTTACAGGAAACCATTTAGTGGCAAGGTTTTCCCAAAAGTAGTTTGTCTCCTCACTAAATGAGCCATTTTGACAGCTTCTTGCCCATCTTTCCAGAGAGCTCTTAGGGGCAGTTTGGTATTAAGGCTCCTGAGCACAAACAGCTGCCAGCTGTGTGGGTTTGGTCACTTCTAGGATGATAAAGACAAAAAGGAACAAGTGATTTTTTTTGTCATTGTTTTTTCCTATTACAAGCAGTAATAGCCAAGTTCACGGTGGGAATCATAGGAATATTAAAACAAATCATTCCCCAAAGGCCTGAGAAAATAGCAATAATTAAATGTTAAATATAAATGTATGATCCTTTCATGGTAGTTCAAGCCAGCTTCATCAATAAATAGCATTATGTAGAAAGATGAGTCTCACAGCATCTCCCAAAAGAAACTAAAAATGATGGGAAAACTTCAGGCACAATCACAACAGAAAGAGTAACAGGGTGCAGAGAAATGTACATTTCTAAACACTAAATATTCTCCTCACAACCTTCCATCTGGGTCTCTCTTATGGGGGCAAGTTTACTCCAATAATTTCCAATCCTCTATTCAGAGCTCTGTGCTGTCAAGGCAGCTCAAAACATGAATTCACACTGAGACAAAAGCCCTGGAGGACATTCATAGGTGTGTGCCTTGACTCAGCCTCACCACTAAACTCAAACACTCAGAATATTCAGCAGTTTTTGATCAGAAATAATGCACGGGGGGTTTTTTTGTTTGTTTTTTGTTTGTTTTTTTTTTACTTTGGTTTCCTCCTCCCATGTTAGGTGGATGTCCTCCTACCTGAGAGCTGGCAGTGTTGGGGCAGGAATGCTCAGGTGTCAGGAGGGGAGAGGTTTGGGTCTGTGTGCTGCAGAAGACAACGTGTATTGGGGAGTGAGCTAGTGCGAGTACTGGAAAGCACTGGGCTGGTATCTAAGTCCTCTTAGATATTTAACAAAGAGTCATGAAAAGGAAATTGCCCACCTTGCTCAACCTATAAACAGCTGAGCTGTATTAGCTGGCAAAAAACTGTGTCTAAAATGCCAACTAGGGAAAAATACATAAAAACAAACACGGAGCTAATGGAGGCGTAAAAGCACCTCTGTTAGTGGGTAAGTCAGTGGCCTTGTTCCATGTGGGAGGGGGGACTGGAACCCTCCAGGAATCCTGCTGTAGGTGGGTTGTTTAGCAGACTCCTTGGAGAGCAAGCACTGCCTGTCCTCAGGACAAAGCTGGAGGGGAGAGGAATAGCTCAGATACATCCCCTCCAGATTTCTAGCTGCTTCCAGTTAAAGCAACAGAGAATTATATCCTTTTCCCTTCCAAAAACTCTCCAAGGATCCACAACAGTAGAATTAGAAAGCTCTAACCTAACATTTATAAAGAGGAATACAAAAGAGGAATATAAAATATTGCACCGGTGGGTAAGCAGTTGGTTAAATCAGGCTGGAAAGCCAGCAAAGTGACATCCCCAGTGATGAAGTGCAGCCAGGAGGACACACCAGCAGGAGAGAGGAGTGTGGAGCTCTGAGAAGCTGCTGGGAGGGAAGACAGGCTGCCTGCCTGGGATGCTGCAGCAGCAACTTGCGTGTTTGGGCAATGCACAGAGGGAAGAAAAAGGGATTTGCAGACTTTGAGGCACAGCCGGGGCTGAAGCTGCACTACTAGTGTGAGAATCACCAGCGTGAGGCAACTGTCAGGGAGCTGCAGCAACACCACAAGAAGGCTGGGTTGGTGCAGATCAGCCCTGAGAGAGAAGCAGACAAGTTTGAGCCAGAACTGCCCCACCCTGGCCAAGCTCATAGGAGAAGTCGCCATGTAAGGAAGCTGTGCTGGACTCTAATGAGGCTGCCTGTGGGTAAATGTGAAACGAATAAAAGACAGCTGATGGAAACTAATTACTACTTAAAAGACTTCAGTACAGATGCGTTTAAGACACAGTTATGAAAGACGGGATTTATCATCTCTCCCAATAAAAGCTGTGTCGAATGACAGCCAAGGCTGACACAGTTAATTAAAGCACAGCGTTGAGACACTCATGTATAGAAAGCAATAAACAGCTTTTGCAGTTGATTAAACAGTGAAGACTGGGAGTTTTAAACTGGCACAGGAGATATTTGCTGTAAACACACCTCAGAGTCACAGGTATTATTGCTCCAAAAAACGAAGGTTTCTTCAGTTTACCTCCCCCAGCCCAGGAGCAGCAAGTACACAGACACAGGCAAATGAATTAGCACCTCAGCAAGGGTGGCCATGGCCATGAGTGAGGTTGGGAAGAGGCTGTTGTGTGGAGCTGAGACTCCAAAAGTTGGTAAGATGTTTCAAAACAGGCAGGCACCCATTTTGTTGCAGTTCATCTTTTCCTCATCTATTTCCCAAATACCCCTTTTGGTTTTCAGATGACAAAAACTGTGCCAGAGCTGAAAATGCCTTTCACTCTTCGAGCTCCTGTGGTTTCTGTAGCTCAGAGCTCTTGGTCATGCCCCTCAGCAGCAGCCAGCGGTGCCTTGTGACACTCAGGATGCACAAACACAATAGCAGAGTGCCTCACCTCAACTCGTTTTTATAGACAAAGCAGCAACACTAGCAAAGCCAGGAGCATTATACGAGTTACACAAAGCCCTGCCGTTTACAACAGCCTCCTGCAGCCTTTATTCCTCAACAAATAGTTTTACTGAGCAGTTTACAGCAGCCATGGAGAGCTGAAGCTGGGAGTGGATGAATTTTTGCTTTCTACTTCACTGGGTTCATTAAGAACAATTAGCCCTCTATGTGAGAGTGCCACCAGCTGTGCCTTCCCACTGCTCTGTCCTCTGCTGGGCCACAACCACCAGTGACACCAGTAGCCCATAATTTATGAACATAGTTCATATTAGCCATTGGGAGTCCCACGCTTGCAGAACATTTGCAAGACAGGGGCATATACAGCTCAGATGGAAAAGGGTAAGGTGATGAGAGAAAATATTTTTTATGGAATTTCTTTCTCTGTTAAGTGACAACACCATGTTTTCCAGCTGTATCTACATGATAAATAATGTAGGAAGTTAAATCAGAGGATTCTACTCAAAATATCAGCTGAGAACTGTAAATAATATAATTAATATAATATAACAATACAGTGCAATACAATGCTCTCCAGGCTTGGGAACCAGGCACGGCTCCCTATCCAATCTGTACTGAACTTCAAAGTGGCAGAGGAAAACAGCAACTCAAAATGAGTTTTAGTAGTGAAGCTGCACTTTACTTTTCTCAACAAAGGATTTTTTAAAAGCTATGTCAAAGAGAATTGAAATTGGGTCCATGAATGCAGCAGTAAGTGAGGTAACTCAAGTTAATTAAATTCTCTCTGTCTCCCAAGAACTAGATTTTTCCTTCTTCCAGCAGATATATTCTACGTATTGTGGTCTTGGTTAAAATCTATGCATTCACGTTAGATCAGTGTGTTTTCCTAGTGAATATTCTGAATATGCTTTGAATTTATAAAATAGTCTCGGGAGCAAGAACTATTGAAAATAAAGATGAACAAGTAGAGGCCACGTGATACAGTTTGGAATTCTTTTCTGTGAAATTATGGTGTATATTTAGGAGTGTCCCTCACCATGACCAGCCTCTGCTCCAGGAGCTGAGGTATTTCCAGTCTCTTCCCTTTGGGCAATACTTATTATGGGACATCAAAAGCTCCATCAATGCACAAAAGAGCCCATGGGACCATCAAGTGGCCAAACTGTTACTTGGGGCATTAAATCATGGAATGCCCCAAGGTGTACATTGGAAAAACAAGGTTTTCTGCAGGCTTTGTGGAGAAGAAGATGCTTCTCTGACAGACTGACAACCCTTAATTATTTTTTGGCCTTTGGCCTGTGACTATCATTTCACATCCAGGTGCCCATCAGCACTGTTCAAACAACACTCATTGCAGTGACATTATTATTGTTATTGTTGAAAAATGAAAGCAAACAGGGGACCTGTATGTATCAGCAAACTCTAAGTCAAAAGGGTTTTACAAGCACTTCAAAATACATAATATTTCAAATTTTTCACTTGACTACTCTCAGTAGCAATACTGTATGTTCTTACAAGGGTTTCAGCCTGCAGATTTATGCCTTAGTGTGAACTACATTGCTACCTTCAGTAAACTTGGTTCAGGAAAATAACCCAAACACACTTGTATCCTGACTGCACAGTGAACCTAAAAAAAAATTCTATCATTAAGAAGCAGGTTTGCTACAGAGAATTTTGAGCAGTCTTTAATTTCCGCTGTACTTTCCCACACACGCTGGATGAACTGCGAGCTCACACATGAAACATCCAGAGAGAGGGTTTTAAATCCTAGAGCATAAAGAAGCTGATTTAATCAGCTTAAAGCACGTTGATAATATAGTTAAGTACATTAGATTAAAATTCTCCCCTCGCAATGCCTTATGAGTAAAGCTGTCTAGTCCTTACGGGTGGCATTTTTCTTTGCCATAGTCTAAGGAAAGTCCCACAAAGAGCTGTGCAATGGACACTGAATATGTGTCCCTTATATCACAGCAACGGCTCAGCTCTTGGCAAACCTGGAATTCAGAGCACCCATAAAGAGCAGGTTATGTAAATAGCCATTACCCATTAGAAATTTAATTATGTGAGACCAGGCTATGAAAATCAGAGTGATTTTCCTGCCCATGTACCTGGTCTTTAGAAGACATCTGTGTGTTTGTGTAACGTGATGATCCCAAGAAGTCTGAAATTCCTAAAAAATGGATGCCACCACATCTCACCTGACACAAGAAATACTTACAAAAGTGATTTTGGTATTCAAATATGAAGCCAAACAGCACCACAAGCAGTTATCAAGTAAAGCAGTTCCATCTCTGTGGCGATTGCTGCCAAGTTTCCCCCAGCTTAGGAAGCAGAACAGGTATGGAGAACTCTTAAAAGCATTCAAAACTGAAATTACAGGGACAAAAAGTAGGATAATGGAGCACTTTGCTTTGCAAGGCTGCTCTAGGTTAGGTCAGGAAGAGTTTTCAATGAAAACAAACAATTTCTATGCAGTGACAGCAACAAAAACTGAATTACAAGATGTCCTTATTATCACAAACATCTGCTTCCCTACATATCCTTCAGAAATAGAACTTTCCAGGAACTTCACTACATTGTCAGGTTGGCACGATCCCCAAGGCAACAAGCCAGAGCAGCCAGCTGAGCTGTCCACCCACTGGAGCTCCTGAGTGGTGCCCAGAGGGCAGTGAGAGTGAATGCAAGAGCCATCAAGAGGAGAAATGGCAAAACTTCAGTTCGTCAGGGCCAGGAATCAGTGAGCACAGTGGCAAGGGTGAAGAGTGAGGGGAGGGAAGGGGAGTGCAAGTGAAGGGCTGCTGAGACCAGCTGGACAGCAACTGGGTGCAATCCTTGCAATCGCACAGAACAGACCTAATGCCTCATGCAGCTACAGCATTTGCACAGAAGCAATTTTCTCCTCTTCATGTGGGAAATGTGGAGTCAAGGCCTCCCTGGGGTTGCTCTGTATTTACTTCTTTTGCTGTCTTTTCTGTTTTCTAAAATTCTCTTTCTGGGAGGTAGTAAGTGTGCCTAACTGCTGAAGGGGAACCCCAAAGAACAAAAAACCTACCTCACTAGAAGATGTGGGAATATGAAAAGACATCAGCTATTTGGACCATCATCCCAGGGAAAGCCTTTGCTTCATTCTAGCTGCCTGGAAAAATTCAAACATTATTGGTTCTATGGACAGAACAATACAAATTCTTCTTCTGTTTTTAGTTGTACAAGTACATGCTTCCTTCCTTCCTTCCTTCCTTCCTTCCTTCTTATTAACATTGTTTGACTAATTCTTAAATACACCATCCTCAAGCACAGTTCAGGAGTGTAGCAAACCCTTAGGGTGTCTATTGACTTTTCAACACCAGCAACTCAGTAAAAATCATGCCTTGCTCTTCTTCAGCCATCTGAGGAAGAGCAGTTTTACTTCCTACAGTCAGTTGTTAGTGCTAAGCTGTTAACTGGACTCACTTATCTTGGGAAGTACAAATGGAGCACATCACTGTTGTCTTGCTGATGCAATGAGTATCATCAGACAAGTTAATCACACATGTATCTGTGGCTCTGCATTTAGAATACAGTTGTGCCCATTAAGTGCATCTTATGTGAGTGACTTGCAGCTTATCACCATAATTTTTATCCTGGAAGATGAAATGGTACTGTTCTGAAATAAAAAGTGAAAAAGAACATCACTGCTGAGTGGGTTTTTGTGGTGAATGTTGCCTCTCTCAGGAGGTTTTCAACCACTTCTGAACTGCTTTTCAATAGAATCATAGTCCCCCTGACCTGAACACTGTGAACTTCTGGATTGACTCCTTGTATAATAAAAGAACTACTTAAATTAAATCTAGACTGGATTGCAGCATTATCTGTTTACCAAAACATTTAGTTTTGATTTAAAGATTTCCCATGATGGAGATTGCAACAGTAAACCTTGGTGATTTGATTGTGGGGTAAATATCCTCACTGATAAAACCCAGAACCTCAGAACTAAGTAAAACCATACTTCTATCCTAAACATCATCAAATTCCACTCATCTGACTCTAAATAATCCAACGGATTCCAGGATGATCTATACTCTATCCTGAATCATGGAGGGCTCTTTAGAGTCTGGTCAAATGACCCCTTAAGCTGTCCTTCATGGCAAGAAATTCCAAAGCCGTATCATTTTATCAATGACCCATTCCAGTCCTGGACCTTAGCTCTGGTCTTTCTTAAGCAACCCAGTTCAAGAGAGTTCTCAGTTCCATAGAGTTAGTATTTCAATTTATGACAGTGAGGAGTTGTGTTGTGCTATCAACATTCCTGATTCCTTATCTGTGTTACTGACCTGATGCTCCAATAGATCCAGCTGGCTGCTGTGGGCACGGGAGTCAGCACAGACCTTCCTTCAACCTGGCAAAGCTCAGAGGCTTCGGCAACAGAAATGATTCAGAATGTTTTGTAGGACTGAGTCGTGTTCTTATAGATATAATGAAATTAGATACATTGCCTGTGTTTTCATAGAATCATAGAATATCCTGAATTGGAAGTACTCCACAAGGACCATTGAGTCCAACTTATTCAATACAGTAGTTATTGCCTCCATGATTCTCTGACACCCAGAGATTTGCGGAGGTATGGATATAGCCTTGGTTGGTTATTTTTCCTGCTGACATATGAAGATACCTGCTCACAGTGACAATTCAGTTTGAGGGTTAGTTTCTTACAGATTGTGCCCAGAATCACCATGGGATCAACGTGTGTCTTCACCTACAGAGCAAGACTTACAAGCAATGAAGTGATAGTTTAGAGCAAAATGCTCCCTTGGACTGAGGAAGAGGGAGACAGCAAGGAAAGTGTCTCCCTGAGGCCTCTGTCATCCAGTGATATCTTCTTCAGCCACCATGCACAGACCAGAGCTGCAGTGAAAGAGGACAACATGACAACTGTGGTCTTCATGATGCCACCCACAGTCTGGTTGGAAATGACATTCCAACAGGCTCCTCCGTGATCATGAGACATGGAGTAGGACCAAGATGTGCACAACACAATGGGTTTAACTCTTCACTTTCTCAAAGGCTATACTGAAGGGACTATGGTTTGTCCATGATGAATAGGACAAGCAGCTTTACACTTAAGCACTGGAAACAGAGACATATGTGTGATAAAAAAAAACAAAACAAAACAAAAAAAAAAGGGCAGCAAGTGCTGAAATTGGCTGTTTAAGGACATTGCTGTCACTCCTCAAAAATCCTGTAGATATGCCTGTGGGGGCTAGTTGAGCTCAAGCTGATGCTGTTTGGGAAACACGGTGAGGGCAAGAAGACTGCCTGAGGTACTGTCAAGCCCTGTGATTCTGTATTTGTAATCCTTAATTAAATAGTTCCCTCCCTGAGTGCTGTCCACAGGGTTTCCATCATCTGTAATGAGTATGACTCCATTTTTCTGTCATTCAGATCTTCCAAAACATCACAAGTTTTTAGAATGTAATTGCAACTCTAAAATTACAGTAAGCATAAATAAAAGGAACAGCTCTGTACAAAGAACTCTATTCCATATTATTTCTGTCCATGGAAATCCAGTTAATTTCCCTGAATTTTTTCAACCTGCCAGGGAACCACTTCATAGGGAGCAGGAAGTAAAAAAACCCTATGGAAACATTTAGAAAATAGGAATACACTTGAGTACTTTGGAATATGTATCAGGAAGTGTTGAAAACAATTTAAGGAATAAGATGCTGCTGATAGCTGAGTCCTACAGACTTTGGATACACATAGATACTCTCTAAAAGTACTTACAACATGAATTAAAGGAATCCCACCTCATATATAACGTGCTTTACTGGCTTGACTCCTTTTCCTGTTTAAATATTCCAAGCAACTTGAAACAGAATAGCCATGTGGCAAAATTTGCTCAGTTATTGGCAAGTACTGGGTTTTAACTTTTTCCACTTTTGCACTGGAATGCTGTTAGTGTTCTTCATTTGCAAGCAGCAGAATCTGGGACACAGAATCCTGGAATCAGCCCCTCTTGTGTTACATGCCATGAATATTTCTGATAGTGATTCCTTCACAGAAAGTGACACATCACAAAATTGTTGTAACAAGAGTTCCTGGAGTTATTTAGAGTTCATGTGAGGTCCCCAGTATTGTTCAGCCTGCTGGTGGAACATTCTGGATTTCCAGCAGAGGGGAGGAGACTTCATCCTCTCCTGATGTGTGTGTGGAGCCCCTCAAGACGGCTCGTGCATCAGCAGTGGAGGTTTATTCAGGTGCCCTGTGGAGCCTCTCAAGGATGCTCTGAGAAGCCAAGGAAACTGTTAAGAGCTATTAATCATGTGATTTACAGTCTTACCACACTTTCATGTGTGGAGTGCCTGGTTGTTATCTTATACTTTGACCTGCCTCAAGGCTTTGGCCAGCTTAGGGAAAATCTGAACAGAAGTATTTCTTCATAACATCAACATTAAAAATAGACCATGCAGTTGCAAATGAACAAAAGCCCCAAACCATAAGTCTCATTCTTACTCCGCTTTTTTTGAATTTTAGGTAAACTTAATGTAGCTTTCCATGCACCTCCTGGATCCTCCATCCCTTTGCTTCTCACCTTGGAAGAGACACCTTTGGAGACAGTCCCTTCTCGGTGCACAGCGCTCATTCCTGAAGCCACGCAGATTCTGCAAGTTCCCCAAAGACTTGGCCCAGATTTCATCTTGCTCTGTGAAACTTGCTGTTACCAGACTATGTAGGTGGTTTTGCTTAATTAAGAAGCTCCTCATTTCACTGCCTTTGAGACACAACTGTTGCTTTATTAGGTGGAGAGGCCTCTCTTTTCCTGATGGACTAATTAACTACTTCCTGTCCCAGTCAAGGGTAACATTTCCTACCCCATCCCCTTTGGAGAGTCACCAAGCTCCTCTCAGGGTGAAATGTCCTTTCATCTTTTACATCTTGCTGTACGAATAAAACCACTTGAGGCAGCACTGAAACGGAATTTCAATGTTCACAGGTTATTGCCTGCTCCTGGCTGACATGTAGCAATTAACCACCCTGGTGTGACAACAAATGTGGGGTGACTGACCTAAGCATTCTTCTCTTTGGTGAACTGTAACAATTGTTCTGATAATAACCATGTGCACAAAAATGGGATGTGATATAGTAATATGTGACAGGATTTGGGCTGTCAAACTGAATTTATGGGATATGGCTATTTACACAGACAATATGACTGCTGCTTTTTGATTACATTGTCATTATGTTAAATGATTTGCTATTTCATTTAGAGTTAATGTACTTCTTAACCTAAATTATTTTATTACTTCATTAAAACATTCATTTTTCAAAATAATATATATTTTGAAAAGTCTATTTTTAAAAAGATATGCGAGAACAAAATACTATTACATTGAAATAGGCTATTTACATTTTTAAATACTTGTAGCAGTAGACACAAATGGTAATGGATATATGGACTTAGTATGAAAGAAAAGGGGTCACCCTTCTGATCATAGTCCCTTAAAGGCAATGTAATATTCTTTCTTTTGATTTTGATATTCCTCAAAAAAGGGCACTGATGTCCAGTCAGATGTGCTTAATTAGGACTTTCCTGTGTCAAGAGATGTTGCTCAATCCTTTAAGACTTTTTCATTTGCTGGTAAAATGCATGAAAACAGTCATATAGTTTGGCAGGTACTCTTAAAACTGGGTAGACAATATTTTGCTCAGGCCTGTGGACGTCTGTAACTGTCCAGTGTGATTCAGTTTTGGAAACAACTTAAGAATTTTGCTGATCCAAAGACTTTTGCTGATCACAAGGATTGGAGTCAAAGACATTGGTGGGGATGCCCCCATCAGTCCTTCACCCAGCACGGTGGGGCACAACGATGTGTAATCCATATTTCTTGCAGTCCTTCAGTGCAGGACATTATTTCCTAACTGCTGCCACTGTACTGGGGGATTACTTTCAGCTCTTCCACTTGCTGTGTCCCCATGACCTTGCACATTTAATCATAATTGGAAGTCAAGTGACTTTTACGAGACATGAATGTTAATTACCTTTCAAATTGCTGGAGAGGATACTTTGTCTGGAGTTCCTCTGATTGTGGTAATTAATTAGTCGTGCGAGGTCAGCCTCCTGTCTTGCACAGTTCATTGAACAGCGTCTTTTCAAATATTTATAAAGATGTTTTAGTACCTATCACTGAAAGCTACATTAATGTTTTAATTTTAACCAGAAAAAAAAGACAACTTAATCCTGTCAGACACAACTGTGGTAGTATATATATAATAGCAATCTCAAATTAGACATTATGCTTTATTTTATTCATGTTTTTTAGGAATAGGGGGAAAATATATCTGATTTTGCAATGTTGGAAACAAACTAAAAAAAAATTAACCAAAGCTACAATTGTTGAATAATTCACTTTAAAATACAGTTCAGGGCAATGAACAACCTGGATTTCAGGAATTTCAAAATTATTAAAATAGCTAAATATATGCAGAAAATCATCACACATCTTTTACACAGGCTTAACATCTTCTGAAAAGTGTCAGATAAGACACATCAGGGCAGAACAATGTCTGAACCCAATCACGCACATGCAGACAAATCGCAAGAAGGTCACTCTCTCTCTGTGACAGACCTATTTACAGGCTGTCTATTAAACTACACAGCCCTACAGGGTTGATAGGGGATCTTTGTACCTCCTTAGCTCACCACAGCCAGTGGAAAGGGCACAAAAAGTCCATGGGATCTCCAGTCTGGGGAAGCAGGGGCTGCTTGGGGAGCTCACAGGCAGCACAGCTTTTACTGCAGAGTGACTGATTCTGCTGCAAAAAGTGACTTGGTATAGTCTTACTGCATAAAAGAAGTCCAAATGACTGCTAAGGATCTGTAATTGGAATAGCGTGACTTCTGCAGTAAGGACAGATGTGCAGCATTGCATAACTTCATGGGTTAGAGCAGTCCAGCAAATGGGCTCTGATCACTGAAGATTGCATTGGACACCTTAAAACTACACTCCTACTATGAAAAGCAGCAGATAAACTCAGACTTTTTAAGTTGAGCATTTAAGAGCAAATGCACCAACTGGTGTAGGATATGCATGTTACATTTTTGGATGGGTAGAAAAGAGATGTTCAGATCTGCAGACATAAAAGACAGAACACTCATCCCCATGTTGTTTTATTCTTCCTACAGAACATCTCTTCTGCTGTATAAAATGTGGCAGACCCCTCTGCCAGGATGTCGGAACATTATTTGAACATTATTGGTTCCTTTTCCTTTTAAAAAGAAAACTGGTTATGGATATCCATCACCTCAAAATAACGACGTGACTCTGCCTGCTATACTTACACTTAAGTCTGAGATTCCTGATTTACAAAATACTTTATCTCATATTGTATTTCACCAAGTGTGCAGCACTTCTCTTAGACAACTCCCAAGCTCATATTGAGAATCTTCCTTCAAACCTTTTCAAGGTTTCCAGAACATTTATCAGATTTCTGTAGGCTATGAGAGCCACCTCCTAGATGGGTTTGCTAATTACAAAACAGCAAGTTCTGGAAAAGTATATCAGTGATGGAATTAACACCAAAGGTCTTGACAAGATCTGGGCTGCAGATAAAAAACATGGGGTTTGTTTGTTTTCGTTCTGGTTTTGGTATTTGTTTGTATATATATATATATATTTTAGGCTTACAGTGGCAGTGTATAATTCCAGAAAAGTCTATTTACTGTGCTTCATGCTTACCACTGTATGAAATCTGGGACTTGCAGGAGTCACCAGGAAGCATGTAAGCCAGTAAAAAGGGCCACCTACAATCTGTGTAATGCCATTTGCCAGCCTCAGAGGACACCTAAACTGAGATGTGGGCACTGTGGTACCTCAGGAAAAAAATCTCTCCATTAAATCAAGACCCGCTTAGACACAGGCAGAAAACCAGTTTAGGGACTTGCTCCAGCAAAACAGTGTGGGACACATTCATTGCATCTAAACAACAGCCAGATTCCCTCTGGAAAGAAAGGGCACTTACCTGGCACTGCTTTAAGTTCTGCCTATGTGTGCACTCACACCAGAACTGTGTCTACAGGCAAGCACTGTAGGCACAGCATCCACAGGGACGTGCCTAAGCTTTCACTGGATCTTTAGAGAATTCATGAAAGGAAAAGGGAGGGGAACAAACCTTCTCTTTCACTCTCAGAGGAACTCACAACGTTTTCCATGCCCTGTTTCTTGGCAGGGAAACACAGAAAAATGTGAATTACATACAGACAGCACATTCCAGAGAAAACCCAGGGAGTTTATCCAATGTGTATCCATTTCCCAGGGGAAGGTGCAGGCTGCTTACCTGAATGAAGGGGACAAACAGCCTCCTGGTTGGAGTACAGGTGAGAATGGAGCTCCAAGCAGCAGCTCTAACCCCCACGGGAGCCAACATGTTTTGCTCACACACGTCTGACACAAAAGTCCAGCTACAGCTGGTTATCCAGGGAAACCATCTCCAGGATGACAGTGCACCCCAGAACCACCCAGTCAGAAGGATGGATGCCTGCCACGCTTCCTGCACCCAGGAAATAAAGGCAGATGATGACCACAGCACAGCATGAGGTCTGGGGCAGGGGTAGAAAGCCCACCTGACGGGCTCCCTGCTACAGTTTTCCTTCCAGGTGTCACTGCTCTCACACCCAGCAACCACATGCTCCTCAGAGGCTCATTCCTGCTTTTCTAGTAGACCTGGAATCCACCACCTGGGATACCCTTCTGGCCCTGTTGGGGGGCCCAAACCTTAAAGTCCTCTGGAATGAAAACTGTGTGTTACTGTGTGCTGCTGTTTGACAGGGCAATGCCACTGAGGCTGCTTCCCTGATTTAGGGGTTGGTGCCAGCACACACAGGGCACCAGCTCTGAACATCAGCACAGCTGTGGCGGTGCCTGTGGAAACCACCCACCAAGGCTCAAGTGCAGCCCCTTGCCAACCTCCTGAGCCATGGAGGTGCCTGAATATTCATCTGTAGAGTGGATCATCTCTTCAGCTGTTGTTTTCATGAATCTACACATGCTTATCTTATCCTCTTTATTGCTAATGAGTCATCAAACACTTTCTTATGTGACAGGACATTGCTGCTTGTGCCTTACCAACACAGCACATGAGTGAGAACTGTTGGATGAAAACTGTTGGACTACACAGCTTGTTTTCTGAAATCTTTTGAGGTGCCAACTCTAGCAACATTCAAAATTGTTTATTTAAGAAGTATTTTAAGAAAAATCCAATGGCCAGCTTGTATAATCCTTTTTTTTTTTTCCTCGAGGTTGAACACATACTTTAAATGAGCTTAACAGTAATCCTAAATTAGTATTTCCCTTGAGTTTCCATGGTAGTTTCAGACTTTCCTTTCTACTAACCTGTGAAAATGAGTTTTTACTCAGAGTAACTACACACCAGTTCTGATACTATACACATTGTGTATATGTACATATCT
>JAWWEV010000172.1:4531184-4595412 GCA_035583235.1 Hafferia zeledoni | reverse complement strand
ATTAGGTTTCATAGCAGGTGGGGACAACCCTAATATCATCATATTTCCAAGAAAAACTCATTTAACATCCTTTTGAGGCCAGATGACAGTTCCTTCTATTCAAGTACTACTTTGAATGGAACTGTCAGAGGTCGTGAGAGGCACAACATGTACTGAGTGATGTGCAGCTGGCTTAGGGAAGAAAAAAGATGTTTTATGCTTTTTTCCTCCTTTTGGTCACCTTAGAATATGAACACTAAATGAGAAACCATTACTTCTATGAGATTTGTATTTCACATGAGATGGTAAGCACAATAAATTATAGAACTAGGATGATAAATTATCAATCCCTCCATCAGCCATCCTTCTGTCCACCTAAGACTTGAAAAATTCCAAATGCCTCAGTACTTTTGCAGAGATGCCCAGGACTAGACAGACAAGATTCACTGTTGGTCTGCTTGTTCCACATGAAAAATACCCTTACTCTTAAGGACCCTTTATCATCACTGACATTGCTTTCCTATACCATCTTTTCATCCTCCAAAAAGGGGGATGCATGAGAAGATACTTGGTTCTATTCTGATACATAACAAACTTTCATGTGACAAAAATTTTTTGAAATGTGTTTACACAGAATTTGATTAATGCACGTGACTGTATTGATTCTCGTCACGAAGATTTGATAAAAATAATTGCTGTTATATTAGAACCTTCTCCACAGTCTCACTCCTAGATAATAAACTTAGGTACAAGTTTTAAAGGCACTCCACTACAGAGCTTTCCTTCCGCAAATATCAAACATCATGGCTGTCTTGGAAATGAAAAAAACAAAAACCAATTAAAAAATGCACAAGAAAACAAATATTCTCAAATAAGCTTCCCAGGACTGCATTCATCCTCTGAGTGAATCCTCGGAGTACCAAGAGCATCACCCATCTTAATTTGTCACTTTGAACTTTTGTTGTCATAATTTAGTGTTTATGCAAATATTTGCATAACCAAGAGGTTTATCACAAGGCAAAGACTCCACTGCATTGATTTGTAAATATATTAGTATAAACTCTGTTGGAAAAGGAGAAGATCCATTAGACAGAATTGATAAAAGTTTGGCACAAAAGCTTTTTTTTTCCCCCATAGATTTTGCATATAAATTCCCTTCAGCAAAGAATTTTAGAACCTAGTTTGTGATGAAGCACATCAAATCAATCTTCAAGTTCACACATAATTTTGTTTTCTGTTGACTGAATTCCTTGGCCTAAGAGTAAAAAGTCAATGAATGGTGTATTTCATTGTTAGATTTATCAAAAGTTCCATTTTCCTGAATAGTTTTAATACCTGGTATTTATGGAACCCACAAGCTGCTTCATATTACTAAGGAAAATCATTAGTACAGTGGAAGAAAATTGTTACCCTTCTGAATTCCATGAGCTAGTACAGTGCTAGCATTTCACAGGAATGTTAGTCCTTGTGCTTTCATAGGAAAGCAACCACAAAAACTACCCCCTGAAGACACAGATGCTCTATCAGTGATGCAGGTACATTAGCCCTTTTTTTTTTTTTTTTACTTCTAATTTTGTGTCAACTTAAACACACACATGAATCTGTGGATTAGTAACAGCAAGAAAGCTGTGGAAATGTAAAAAATTATTTCCTGTTCCTTGTAAAATTTTATAGAGTTTCTTGCCCAAAAATATTATGCTGAACTTAATGAGGATGCACATGTAGGTTATTGATGAGGTTCCCAGTCTCTCACCCTTCAGCTCCTGGTGTGTTCAGCACAGCTCCAGAGCCTGGGAATTCTGGGACTGTTAAAGGGATGTGAAAACAGTTCCTGTGGAGAACCTTGGTGAAGGAAAAAAAAACAAACAAAATAATCCATTGGGGATTATTACCCAGATGTGTAAAGATCTTCAAGCAGGGCAGTGGTAATGCTCAATATTTCCATCAAAATTCTGCCTAAATGCTCACTACCATTATCTGATCTAATACCCAATATCTAATAGCTCCACTGACACCAACTAAGAAAATAAATAAATTTAATTTTTTTTAAAAATAATTTACTTTCAAGCAAGGGTAAAGTAAATAAAACCTTCTCACTGAAAGGAAACATGAGGCATCACAATAAGGAAATTTCATCAGGCCCCTGTGAGTTCATGGTTTCAAAGTCATGTTACTTGTACACCCTTTAGTTAAAATTCAGTTCTACCTGAGTACTGAAGAGATTCCCTGCCAGAAAATAAACAGGAATAATGTTTCTGAAATGTCTATCTACTTACACCTCATAACAACTGTAATTATGGAAAAAAATGAGGGCCTAATCCATCCCTGATGATGGCAACAGAATAAAGGCAGAACCTGTGGAATCGTAGCTGTGTGGTATGAAACTATTTAATATAGTATTTTTATAGAAAAAATAATAGTTTTAAAATTCTATTGACATAATATTACAGCTATACACCTAAGTTATCCAAACACGTGCAGAGCTGCAAAAACATTCAAATAGAATTGGTATAAAAAGCAAAAATTGTCATTAAGAAAAGGGATTTAGTCATTTGTACAAAGTCATGCTCTTTCACTTCAATTTGCTCTTTCTTTAGCTTTTGTTTTATAAGTTAAATTTAAAAATTAGTCAACACACTGAATTAAGTATGTAGATTTTCATTTAAATAAATCAGTCAACAATTTTTTTTTATAAAGTATTTAACACTTCATTGTAGAAACATAGGCAAAATGACTATTATAACCAAAATGAAAAATACTGTTCAATTTAAAAAAATGTACTTAAACAAGAACCTGAAAAAGTTTATGATATGCATAACATCGTTCAAGCAAAATTGCACTAGTATTACATAAATCAAGAGTTTTATAAAGGCCCCAATATGGCAAAGTTTAGAAATAGGTAGTATGCATGCACAATAGTACAACAAAAATCTCTTATAAAACAGCAGTTATTTCTGTAATGCTTGTACAAAGGGAATAAAGAGCAACCACAAACATATTTAATCTGTTAGGTTAATATATTATGATAGCTAAAAGTCAGTCATGTCTACCAGAGGAAGGAAGAGTCCTCCAGAGTATAGGTGTGAATACGTCTTTTGTGCCTTTAAAGTTATGTATAAAATATTTCGATTCAGTTCAAACCTGAAAGCAATTGTATTCTTTATTTCCATCAAAATTAAAAAAGGTCAGGCAGATTTTGCCTCTCAGCAACAACAGAAAGCAGACCAGGTCAGAGAAGTGCTGGAAACTGAGACTGATGCTTTTCACTTTTGATAATTGGATTTTGAGATTGAACCCAGACTACTGAAACTCGGGCTTTGGTAAGGTTTCACCAATATGCAGTTTTGTTCCTTTTACCTCCACAATATCACAGTTTATGTTAATTTAAAGAAACTGCTGTGTTTTGCATTCTTTAATACCACTAAACAGGTATGAGGATGTTTTTTGTGATTGTCAAAACCAAATGCTGTGATCATCTGAGTGTGCTTAAGGTTTGGGGTTTGGTTTTTTTCCCTACTGCTTGGTATGCGTGGGGGAATTATTAATCCATAAGTAATGCATGTGATTAGGTGAATAAACAGATAATGCATGTGTAGGCAATGCCCTCTTGTGCTCTAGGGTGGCTACTGTCCTACAGGACTGTTGGAGTTCAGATGCTTTGTCCCACAGCAAGTAAGGTTTCAGCTTCCAAGATATATCTTTACTATGTTCTATAAGGTTTTAATAAATACAAAGTTTGTTTACATGGTATATATGTTTAGTATATCATGTACAGTCACTGAATTTCTGAAACATAATCATTGTGTTCATGCAGATCATTAGATGTCTCATTTCTATAGTCTTGCTTACTTCTTGGCAACCTAAAGCTAATTTAAAAGCAAGTTATGTTTGTTTGTGAAAAGTTATCTACCTTCATCAGGATCTGAAGAGAAATTCTAATGGGCACAAAGAAGAGAGGAGACCATTCAATCATTCTTTCACCATTTAAAGTAAACAAAGTTACACACTGTACTACAGCTTCCAGACTACATAATGAAAAAGTGCAGATACCATCTTCATTGATTAAGTAGAACCAAAAAAGTTCATAGAAAATAGATTGCTCATTTTCACGCTACAAACGAATACGTTGTTTGCCATTTTAACAAATTTAAAGGTGTGTTATTTCAGCAGCATTGTTGTAAATTGTACCGTAGTGCAGTTTCTTTTTCATAAAAATACCTTACAAATGGTCAGTCAAAAGTCATCAGCAAAAGAAAAACCCAGAAAACAATTAACCAAACAAAAAACAGAGGTAATGCTGATGCCAAAACAATTATAATACTGTTGGTACATAGAAAAGTAATCCTTATATTTTATACATTTATACAGAGTATAAAAGGTAACAGCAGATTATGCCACAGTCTCCCTTATCCCAATATCTATTTTCTTTGGAAGAAGTTCTCTTCTTTCATCAACACTTGCTAAGGAGTTTCGACAGTTTTGTCCATCCACATATAACTTTGCATATACTGGATTGGCGTAATTTGTTGGCTGCAGAGAAATTAATAGAACATTAGATCAGCCAGACTAAACCAAAAGCAACATTTATGGAAATGGAAATGGCTTTGTTAAAGCAAGAACAAGTACACATAAAATATAACAGGACATATTTGATAGATACCTGGACGTCTGAAAACCTGATAATGAGTTAATTCTTTAGTTAAAAATTAAATTCATGATGAGACATGCTATTAAAATAACCAATGACATGACAGGCAACACATTATGACATTAAAATGATAAAAAAATGACAAAAATTAGACAAAAACCTTGAAAAAAATGTCTCTGAGGTTGACTTGTCCACCTTATTACACTGGAAGATTTCAGAATAGGTATGAAGGAGTTTATAGAGAAGGTGCACTGTGAGACCATGTGACAAGTTTAACAGTAGAAAACTGCAGCCAACAGTTTCCATATATTACCTGTTCTAAGACATCAGCATCCCATCAATAGCTGACCATGTTTTCGAATTCTGTGGCCCAAATACACAACATGATTTGACCAAAAAATTCAATACTTGCGTAATGTAAATTAAACTTTAATAATAAACCAGCATAACTGTTATTATATCACAGTAGTTACAGATTGAGAAGTCTTTTCTCAACAGTTTTGGTAGTTTGGACTGTAATGAAAAACATCTATTGAAATGAGTGGTACTTCAGCACAGGACAAGTCCATTTTGAGTCCTGCAAAGCACTTCAGTGTGTGAGAAATCTCTCGAGTCTGACAGCAAAGAAGGATGTAAAATGTGGAGGAAAACATACTCTCCTGTCACTCAAGCTATGGAGAAAACACTACCCAAAGTCTGTCATGTAAAGGTCTCCATTACTTCATTATCTCTAGAAAACCTTTGCTATCCAAGTAGATGTGCAACTTTTACCTAGAATAACTGGAGAGGGTATCTTGTGGTCAAAATCTTCCTCTTCCTTATAACTAATGAAACAGCACAGATGTGCTTTCAGAAATACTGAGTGGAACACCAGCAAGCTCTAAAATAGGGAAATGAATTTGTTTGGTGTACAGAAGATATAGCTAAACTCTAAATTACCCAAACCAGAAGTGGTTAGGTTTTCTTGACTTGAAAATACTGTGATTACACCCTGGGAAACAAGGAATGAAAGATGACTAGTCTTAGTTCTTCCTTTGCCTGTTGATCAACACTATTTCTGAGCCCAGTATTCAGACACTGCTCAGGCTGAGGAGCTACAGCAGCCACTCACTGAGTTACTTAAAAGCTGCCTATTCCATCTATTATAGATGCAAAAGTGACTGCCTGGTGATCCAGACTTTCCTGGAATGGAGGCAGGAAAATAAAGAAACTGTTCTCAGTTCTATCTCAATTCTACCAGACTGTCCCCACTGGAGATCTTGACATTTGTTGTCATGATTATAATCAGACATTTAGGAAAACAGAAATTTAGGTCTATTTCAATTGTCAGGATTTTTTATTCCATTAATGACCATTATTAAAGATGACAATTACAACAGACCAAAGACACCTGACATCTATATGGAGATGCCTTATGGAGTTATTAAAATTATATATAATAGTAATTTCTGCCTCATGGTGCCTCTTTGAGTGGGTACTGAGAGCATAATGCAGTGCAGAAAGAAACTGGGCTGACTAGAATTTAAGAGAAAGAGTTGATGTTACAGATGGGCAAATATTCCAGCTTTCATCATCCCTGGCTCTGTGCTCCATCAGAAATATCACACCTTATAGAATTTGTTAAACTACCAAATACAACATAGTACAATCATGCAAGAATGTAAATGGCACAAAAGATGAATATATATTGAGGCACATGAAAATGAATGTTGATGTTCCTTTTGTATTTTGGATTTCAATGTTTGTAAACATAATGCTAAACTGCAGTAAAAAATCTGATGTTTTAGAAGGAACTGGTTTATGATAGAAATCCATTGAAAACTGAACAATCAAAAATGCATTGCAAATGTTAAAAGAAACTGTTAATTTTAGTGTGCATCAAATTTCTCTCAAATAAAAGCACTTGTATCCATTCTTTGGGATCATCCCTTCCATTTGATAAATTGGATAAATGCCTGTAATTATGTGAAAACTGCAAGTACATCAAGATAATGTAGCTGTGAATGCCATGCTAAACCTATATAATGTTATGGAAAAGCATCACATTGCTTACTGCCTTTTCATTCCTCTGCAAAGACACATTTGCAGTTTTAGATCATATGTTACAGTGATGGGTACAGATGAAATTGTGTATGCAGAGAGGGACCCTTTACCTCAAACAGAAAAATGTATTGTTTACTGTTGTTCTTCTTCCCATTAAAAGAACAAAAATGAAATTAAAAACAAACAGAAAATGCCTCTATTCAAAAATGACAGACAAACTTTCTTTAGAAAGGGGTGGATGTGGAATGAAATGGATTTGAATCATCATTTCTCACCCCTGTTGATAGTGGTCCTTTCAAGTCAGAGTTTAGGTAGATTGATGGAGCTGTGTGGGGAAGCTTGAATGCAGTGGGCCCTCCCCCTATGTATCTGGCCTGTATAAACAGAAAATTTTAGTTTCTGTGCTAACACAGCATTTTCCATGTGCAATTATCAACACTGTTAAGTAAACAGTGCAGCAGTTTACTCAACACTCAGTGCACTCTAAAATAAAACATTATTTAGAGTGATTGATATTTAAGAAAATCTTCTTGCAGGTATCTCTCGGAATGAAAAATAAAATTCAGCATTTTACAGTCATTTTCCACTCCGGATTAGAGCCAGACCTCACAATAAGCACTGGCTCAGTCACTCAGCCTCTAGTGAGTAACTCCATTTTCAGCTTAGCTCCTGTATTCGGCACTTGCCTGTGTGATTCAGCAGTGACATCCCGTGAGCTCTCAGTAATCCTGTTACTGCTTTGTCAGGAGTGGCACAGAGTGATGGCTGCCCTTTGGTGTCTGTCTGATTAGGGAGCTCTGGGACAGAACTGGCAGCATTACCCCGTCCAGCCCGTGTCACATCACTCCGGGAGCTCAGGCACTGCACAGGGTGCTGCAGAGCTGACAGCATCTTTTACAAGGAAATGATAATACTTACTAGCTTTGTGTAAACATTTAATCTCTCTATCCCACCAGGAATCCCAATTCTTTATGCCTTTGGAGGTTTTCAGGTGTGAAATAAATTAGTCTCCTATGTATGCATACACTCTGTTGCTTCAAACACAGGCTGTATAATACTATATTTCCATTTAATATTTGCCACTGGGCTAAAAAGATAGGCTGTGCTTTGGCAACTTAAGGCAGATGTGTCTATGACAAAAACTTCATTTTGTAGTTCAGTTCTAACACTATTTTGGTAAAATCCAGACACTAGGAAAAATGATCATCAGCAAGCATCAGACTACCAACCAGCTGTTAATATATACATGACATTTATTCTAATGAAATCTTACTTACTTTTATAGTCATTAACTAAATCTAAATGTCATTGTTCTATGCTTCTATTCATTACATTTAAAGTCAAAACCTTAGTAAGACATAAAATAAGTGGTTTTGCCACTAGAAAAAGAAAAAATTACCTTTTCTGCATTTACAGTAAAATCTGAGGCTAAGAGACCACCTTCACTGTGGTCATGGCCCACCTCATACATGTTATATGATGGATTGCCAATTTCTACATTGATTCCTC
The DNA here is from genome assembly GCA_035583235.1 of Hafferia zeledoni. Taxonomy (NCBI): domain Eukaryota; kingdom Metazoa; phylum Chordata; class Aves; order Passeriformes; family Thamnophilidae; genus Hafferia; species Hafferia zeledoni. The sequence goes on along the minus strand of JAWWEV010000172.1, from coordinate 4,587,233 downwards.
CATTTATCATGGGTTGTCTTCTGATAGTTTTTGTCCTATAATGCAAAAACACACAAAAAGAGAAGCTAGAGACATTTCAAGTAATTTCTTGGATATTTTGTTTCTCTTTAATCTCTAAAACCAAGGGGATAAAAAAATGTTTGCCACAGAGACAATCAGAAAATCCTTCCATTTTCCATGCAAAGTAGCAATCTGAGTCTATGTACAGATCTTAGAGAGGCTGGAGGTAGAATTTTACTGTTTTCCTCAGTTTGGCTGTATTGGCATGAATTCACACCAAGTGCTAACTCGTCTTGTACCCTCTTCCTCTGATTATTTCTAGATTTCCCTCGCTTCCCAAGGAAAGCCTCACAAACTCATTGCAGATTTCCTGCAGGAATGAAGATGGAGTGAATACGAGTTATGTTCCTCATCCATTGAACTTCTATTTCAAATTGGTTGCCCAAAGTCACTTGTAAACTGAGAACAAGCAAATGGTTTCATTACGATGCATCAAAAATGTATGAACTTCTTGTAGCTCCACTTTGTATTCCCTGCCAGGGGTTACTGGAAAGCTGACATTCAACTTGATTTTTTTTTTTTTTTTAAGCTTTAATAAAAGACAGAGTCTTCTATTTTTAACCTTGAATTAGGTATCAGTAAAGATAAGTGATTGAGTTGAATTGTTTCAGTTGCTGAATTCATTTCTTTTAGCTAAGCAGGTGATTTCAGTCTGAGCAATTGAAATAACCTCAAGAGGGTAATTTTTTCCAAATGCAGTATGTTCTCTAGAATTACAAGGGAATAATAGGGAGGTCACAGTCAGGATGATAACAGTCGAGTCCTCTTGTTGGTTGAGAAAGATAAAATCAGTGTTTGAAGTCCAATATACTAAATGATCTGTATTTTTAAAAAATAGCACACAAAAAAATATTTCCTAAAATAAGCACTTGACTGTAGCATCCAAATATTGAACACCTACACCTAGTTTAGTACTTGACAGTCTTCTTTGAAGAGATAAAATAAGCCTAAAATATATTTTCAAATACAATTTTAAGAGGAAAATTTTTTATTGAGGCTAGTTTTATTTCTCTACTGAAAATCTATTATTTAACAAGCGATTCTCAGTAACCTAAATAATTTACAGACCAGAAACTGGCTTTCAGGATTTGGCTATTACTAAAGTTGGTGTTTTAGGTACAGCAGCCCATAATGACATCCACAGAGCCTGGCAGGGTCAGCATTGCTAACAGTATGGACAGGAAATATATGTATCTTGTTGGCTTTACAAAAAGGTTTTAAAAATTAATGCTTACTAGTTTAGACAGAGTTTGCAGGGGAGATGTCAGATCATGGTAACTTAAAAAATTGTTTTAGCCTGGAGAACTGAAATAGTCTTGTAAATGGTCACATTTGCAGAAACAGCAGATTCATCCCATATTTCTAAAGGACTTAAGAAAAAGACCTTATCCTGGTTTAAAGGTGGGGTAAGAGGTCCCAGGAGAAAGGCAGAAAGCTGCTCAAGGTCAATAAGCAGGACAGATACAGCCCTGAACTAAATGGTTTCCTGTCCTGTTAGTGGGAATCTTTCCTTGTTCAATCTGCATCACCATCACCATTACAATCTTGTTTCTCTGAACACGAGAAAATGAGCAGCTCTCTCAGGTGTGTGTGTGCAGCAGAAACACTCTCTGACTCCCTGGCCACCCAACATGGCCTTTGAAGAATGGCCAAAGTCAAACAACTCTCCAAATTCATTATCAGCTCTAAGGCAGCTCAATTGAAGAGAACAAAATCAATCCTGGCATTTGGCTTCCTATGCAAGACACTAAAGGAACACAGTAAGGACAACAAGGCTTGGGAATCTACAGTAAATACTTGGATCATTGTTTACTGTAACATGAACAATATTAATTATGTGGTTTCGATGAAATACATTAATTCTATTTATTAAGTTTTCTAAGTCTCTAGATAAAGTTGTTAGCACTTGCTATTAAAAGTCTTGATAGGATGGAGCAAAGTGGGTAAGAACTACAATTTTTTGTCTAGTGTGTGTGGAATATAAGTATAAATAAGAGGCATGGTTGTTCCAGCAAGAACCAAAATGTCACTAACTCACTGGATTCAGAAACAAGTTTTGGATTGCTTGGTTTGTGGCTTTTTTTTTTTTTTGGTTTTATTTTTGTTTTGGCTTTTGTTGTTTGTTTTTTTTTTAATATCTACTTAACATATATGAAGTGATTTCTTGTATATAAAAAAGATACACAACACATACTTTAAAAGTTTAATTTTTTACTTCATGCAGCAATATTAAATTACTTACCTTCGTTTTCTTTTGCAAAGAAATAGTCCAATTACCAGAGTAGTAATCAAAGTCACCAGTAAAACAAGAGGAACAATGATTGCTATGCTTCCTAAAACAGGAGAAGGAAACATCTTTGAATGCTCATGGCTTCACAGATGTAAAACAGTTAAATTAATTAAAAAAAAAAAGAATAATTTCCCACACCAACAAATTTGATGAGCTTCGCTGATTTGAGATTTTAATGCTGATCAATTAAAAAACCCAACTTCATTACAGATAATAGTGTACACACAAGTCCTTCTATAAACAAATCAGGGCTCTCCTTTTTCTGGATACCAATATGCTTTGGACTAATTGCCTGCCCTCATTTGCAGTAATACCCTGTGACAATTTGTGGAATTACTGAACAATTTGGACTGGAGAGGCCACTGACTGCCATCATCATCTTCAGCAGTCACACAAGTATTAATCTAAAATACTCAGTAGGCTTGGCTCTGATTGAAGAATTCATCAGCATTTATATGTATTTATTATTTTTATTTGTGGAAAACCAAAAAATAAGTGAGGAATATTCATTTCTAGGTGCTTGCCCCTTTTCTGCATTTTACTGCATTGTACTTGAGAGCCAACAATTTTCATATGTTGGTACAGGCAAGCACAACAACTACAATAATGCTTAATGCAGCAGAAAACAGTGCCCAGATCAGACAGGGATGTTAAAGGTGAGGAGGGAACAGGGAAGAAGGAAATGGGCTCAACATTATTTTGGCAGATAATTTCACTGAAATGAGACTACCTGCAAAAATAAGGTCAGCAATTGTGCCCTTTAAAGAATTTCTCAGCCTTACTGTAAGTACCTGGTAGTAAAGAAATACATGCAACAAATAATTTTATGTTACAAATAACCTGGACTTTATAAACTACAGGACTCCAGCATAAAGCCAGTGTGGAATGGCATGTATTTCCTTTATCACAATCCTTAACTGCTGGAAAACAAAAATATTGCTGGTTGTTTCATTGGCTCCATTTATTGGTTTATTAAAAAGAATAAGCTGTTGGCAGTCTCTGCTCCACATTAAACACAGCCTAAATAAAGACTTGAGAAATGCCTTGAATTCTGCCTGAAGGCTTACTGAAAGCCAAGTCAGGTTGTCAGAGACACAAAACAAAGTACTATTGAATAAAAAAATGAAGCATTTTGAGTTTACTTCAGCTTATGAAGATTCAGCACATAAAGGACCTTACAACAAGGCCATTTTAAGAAAGCATTTGATTATGTTCTACTTAGGATTCCCCCTAAAAAAACCCAAAACGACCCAAAAGAAAAATAGGTTAATTTTGTCTTGGCATGTAAACTTTCAAGAAAAGAAACCGAAAAACAGCCTACTGGGCATGAACTGACATTTGGTAACCATGGTGCAGCTTAGGGTCTAGGAGAAGCCATTTTCCAACTCACAGCAGTTATTCCATCAGCATGAAAGACTGCTCTGGGTTCTGGCTGGATTTTTCCCTACTTCCAGCTTTAAGTGTTCTTTCACTTGTCTGGATGCCTGGGAAGATTTCATCTAAGCATCAGGCTGACCTGAATAGTGGGCAACTCGTTTTACTGCTCCAATTGGGCTAAAAGTGATGGAGGCACATACAGCAGGGTACCATCAGAACACTCTGCAGGAGCCTTGTCCAGTTTAAACTACCAAGAGTGTAGCAATATCATCCTTTTATGCTCACAGACATGTTTTAAAAAGTATATGACAGGAGCTATTCTGACTTCCAGGTTGATTTTCACAGGAGGTAAAATTCAAACCTCTGCAGAGAGCCAATACAAAAGTTATGCACTACTTACAACTCTATTTTTGAAGCTTTCAGTAGGACTTAAATGGTCAGAGGTCTCACACTAGTTCTCTGCACAGTCCTGATATTGCCAAATGCTTGTCACTTGATACACTTCTTTAAGAAAAGTGCAGTTAGCCCTTGGAGCAGTGAGTGTTCAGCATGGTCTGCATCCAAACCACCTCATGCAACACTCAGTGGCAGTCAAAAAGTCCAGAAATACCTATATTTGGGGCTTTCTAAAGAAAAATATGCAGATAACCAGCACACTTCGTGACACAGAATCACATTCTAAAATATGACCAGGTTTAAATTTCCAAACAGAGGCAAATTTGACAAGTGCTAGCAGTTATTTGAAGTACTTACTTGTACTGATATTGTCAGACTTGCTGCTTTTGGGAGCTGGCCTCTCACACTGTGTGCCTGACCAGTTGGCTGAACATCTAAAAGGATCCAATTAAAATGGTATAAAGTTAATAGATGTCAGCTGCTAACACAGCAACCCAGTAAAGAGACCAGCAGCATCTTCTCAAGAGCTACACGAATGACAACGGTGAGTCTACGAGATCAACACGAAGCCTCATGGAAGGAGTCAGCAGGACTCTGCCATGGCACTTACAACAGTCTGAGTGCATTTTTAGTTTAAAACTACAGCTTTGTGTCTTCAATTCCTGTTATTAGCACTGCAATCTTTATTCCAGAGTCCTTTTCTAAAATTCTTGAATAATACAAGAGGCTTAATCAAAGGTATATGAACATCCTATCATTTTAAATTTTGAACTTTATATCTAGATGTGTATTTACAGACATATATACATGTTTGTGTGTGTGTAAGCAGGCATGGGAGTGAAAGCATAAAGAGTTTTCCTAAAGGAGCAGGAGTATCTGCTGGCTTCAGAGAGCCCTAAATACTGTTTATATTCAGAGTATGTGCTCCAGGACCCAGGTGCCTGGAAAAGTACCCAGCTATTCTGCTATAATTTCCTTCTGTGAGCATCAATATGCAAATACTTCTTCCACTGGGATTCAGAACACTCTCTGTGCATACAAGCAAACACAAGGAGTCCATGGATGCAGACTCAGCAAATACATCAAACCGAGAAACAAATACCTGAATGAAATTCAATTGCTTATTCGTCCTGCTGTAAATATGATTAAGTTTACTACAGACCCTCAAACTCTCCTTGTGAAAACAGCAGGAAGGAGTCACTTTTCATCTGCCTCTGTTGCATATTGTGCAATGAATCATGCTTTTTCTAAGTATTTTTGAATTATTTATGAATTTCAACATGAGTTATCTTTAGGGAGGTGCAACAGAGCGTTACCCTCACACAGTTCTAAGAACTAACTACCTGCTGCCTTTCTAAGGGTTTAACAAACTGCCAAGTTTAGAGGGGGACATGCTTAGTGCCTGACATTGTTCTGTAATAAAAGAAGGTTGGGAAAGATACAAAATATTCTACACAAAAGCAGTGCTGTTCTGACAGGAGAGCCCCAACCAGTTTTGCTGGTGATGCTTTTGACTCTCCTTGTCCTTTGCAGGTCACTCCTGAGGAGTGGCTATTTCCTCTCTTTGCTTTTGCACCTATCCCAGCATAACCAAACCTTTATTGGTTTTCATATTCAGCTTGGACTTTTTTGGGACACATTTCATTTTTGGTAGGATGGGTTAGAAGGTGCTTAACTTCAACTCTACAGGGGGAAGGCAGAGATGCTTTTTAAAACCATTAATGATTATTTGTATATATCGATAATTTATTACTGCTATTTGATTCAAAAATTGTCACACAATAGATAAATTGCATTATAATTTAGAAGCTCTTCATACTTATTGAAATAAGTTTGTTTACTTAAATAAATATGGTAAATACACACTTAAGTTTCCTCAGTGCAAAAGAACCCCCAATTACTAATTAATTACACACACTATGGTTCACAATGATATGTTTTATAACAACCCATCTGACTTTTCCACCTGCTTCCCATCACTTTGGCATATTCTAAGTTACAGGGTACACATGACTTTAACTTTTCAAAAGATGCATCTGTTACTATTTTTTCCAGATATATTTTTAGGAATTACATAAGACTAAAATGCTTGCACTGATGGCCTACCTTACTAAGATAATATTTAAGGAATCAGGTTTTTAAAAATGTCAGCTTTCAATCTACAGCTGCAAAATAAATATCCCCATTCTTATAGGGAAACAACTATATATCTTTATATTTAGAATATTCTACTGGACTCAAAGCTGAAGGCATGACAACCATGAAATAAAGTCCTTATATTTCTTACTGAAGTTTTGCATCATGGTTGCTCAGGATTCAGTTCATGTGATTAAAACTTGTTATGAGAGGAAATCTGCATTTAATGCTACACTTTTGAAAAGGAAAGATTTATTTGAGAGTTAAACATATCTTAACTCTGTACCTAAATCTTTATATTCCAGATTTCATATGCCTGCACTGTATATAAGAATAATTATGATATACGTATCTTAAAAATGTTTAAAGAATAGAAGATAGTGAGACTAGGAAAAGAATCACCATGAAGCATGCAAGTATAAGAAAATGAGACAATTGTGTATAATGTACAATTATGTTCTCCAAAATCTTATAGCAGATATGACACCACAACAGCTGGTGAAGAAAGAAATCCTACAGGTTTATATGCAGTAAACAGAGTGTCTAAATTAAGGCAAAAATATTAGCAGTCCTATCTTTGCAATTGAATTGTAAAAATCAGCACTATTGAAACAGAGTTGAGACATTTGATATAAGTATCATAAAAATATTGTTAGTTGCAACTTCATTTTAATATTTTCCAAATGCTTGCTGTCTCCAATAAACTTCAAAGAGACTGAAGCTGCCAGGATGGCTGTCATTTCCTTCTAAACTTCGAGGTAAAATGATTGCCCTTTGATGGTTCAGCAGGACAGAGCAGACCTGTCTTGGGCAGACAGAATAGAAACTGAAATAAAGCCCAGGGGAAAGGTGTGTTTGCTGCAAGGGAATTTGACACAGAAAATTAGCCATGAGCAGGCACATGAATAATGATGGGGTTGGGACATGGACAGCTGTTCTTGTAGGAACATGGGAAATGAGCAGGTCTTAACCACTTTCAGTTGTCTTCAGATACCATAGACAGAATTGGTCTTAACAACAGCATTTTATGGTATTATTAAATGCAGACTGCTCAGTACCTGGCATGGGAACTGACTCCTGGTTCAATCTGAGGCACAGTAGTTTGTACCTTCACAAATAATTTGGTAGCAGGAGCTTTTGTTCTGTACCACTGTCAATGGTCAGAGGGGACATTTGCAGCACAGGCAAAAAAAAAAAAGGCATTAACGGAGCAGAACTGCATAAAGGCACTTGTTTCACTGGAGACATTCGTATTATCACAACCTGGGGCTAAATAACCCTGAAAATGCCTCATCTGAGCTACACAAACAAATACTGATGGAAACAGATGGGGAACTTGACAGTGAAGGACAGGCTGGAGTCAGGTGTGTGCCAAAAGGTGCTACAGTGAACATCTCCAGGTGCAAATCTCCAGTTCTCAACAGAATGGGGGAAAAATCAAAGAGCAGCAATATCACAGAAAATGCCAGCATGAAAACTGAATGTGAAGTGCAATAAATAGAGGTTGTATTGGGTCTGCTGCCAAGGTCATTAATAAAATGGTGCTGCAGCTCTCTCTGTTAGAGTTTAGCTCTACATTTGCAAAGAGATGACTGAGAAATGCCTTCTGAGACACAGAATGCCCATGCAACTGGATTTATTTATTGTGAGGAAATAATATTACAAAGAGGAATGTTTAAAAAACTTAAAATTGAGATGATAAAGGTGTCCTCCTTGTAGTGAGGAATGTTTAGAATGAAGATATTTACATTTCAGAGACTGATCATGCTATTGTTACAGAATCTATTCATGAGAGAAAGTGCCTCTCTCCTCTATTTCTGTATAACCATTACAGATCAATGTGGTCAAACACTCACAACTCAATTATAGGGGCACTTGACCAAAAGGAACCATTTGACTATGAAATGCCTGAATAAATAGAAAAAAAACCCACAAAACCAAAAAACAAACTAGTAATTTGGTGGCAGTGTTTTGATGGGTTTTTTGTTTTGTTTTCTAATTTTGTTTTTCTTTTTTCCTCCCTTTTGTTTCATGCCACGGGCATTGTCATAAAAAATAATACAGCAGCATAATATGCAGTTAAAAGTGCTTTGTGGACAACTGCTTTCCAACTCAATATACCAGTGTGTATCAAAAAAATGACAGAAAGCAGTGCTGAAAGATTAGTCTAAAAGTATAACAGAATCTGTGAAACATTCCTTACGGATTTGAGGTGGAAGGGGAATTGAAAATATTTCTTGCCTTTCTTCATTATACAAAATAATTTTCTAATTTTTTTTTTTTTACATGACAGAGATAGTAATATACAGTAAAACATCCTAATAAAAATACTTTCATTAAAATTTCACTGGAATATGTAATATCACTAATATCAAAATATACATAAAGAGACCACATTGTAGTGGCGTCTTTATAAGGAAAATAATGTAGAAGCTGAGGGATAGATACTTTACAATGTTACCTGAAAATGAAATACAGACCACCTCAATATCCAATAAATTGAGAATAGAAAAATTGCATCACCCAAAAGCAGACGAAACAATAAAAATTACTACTGAGGAACCCAAAAGAATCTTAAATTTAGTCACAAAATACATAAAAAATAAAATGTGACCTTAAACATGAATTTTAATTTGCGCATGACATGATTATGTGCAAATCATCATTCACAGTTGCTGCAAGGAACCTGCATTCAAAGTGCAACTCAGACTCCTTCATCCCAAGGTAAGAAAAAGAAGTAACTGAGGGTCATTAAACACCATGCAATGTGTACAGTACAGATGCTATAGAAGCAGTAAGAATAACTACCTAAAACATCTATGTCTAGATGACAACTACTGTAGCTGAAACTACACTGAGCAACAAAGAAAAGGAAGAGATTGAAATGGTAAAACAAAAAAGGAATGAGAAACTACTGGATCAATAGGTATAAGACAACCCAGGTTTTCATCTCCTCACAGAGGCAAAGGAAGCAGTGATGGACAGCAGCAAATACTGTATAAGTTTTATCTGAATCATGGACAAAGAATATCTGCATTACAGCATAGTTAGTAAATGGTCAATGAAAAATACACAAACTCCTCTTCTCCAAAATCATCTCATTTCTTCCTTTGACAACCACTCTTCAAACATCTGTTTGCATTTAATACTTTAACTAACACTAGTTTGTGATACAAAGTGAATGAATGATCTTCTGTAATACAAAGTTATAACCTGCTGATTATGTTCCAATTCAAGACATTTTTAACAAAGATATTTTTAGTTGAAAAAGAGAGCTCTCAAAGAACTAGAATAATGCAGTGAAATTCCTGTTACAATTGTAATTGGGGAGCTCATTAAATATACCCTAGGAGATCACATGGAAAACATTTAGTGCAAGAGACTCAACAAAATTTTCAGTTCTGAGTTGTACTGCTTCTCAGGGTGATCATTTTCTTCCCCTCCTGACACTGTTCTACACCACAGTGGCTTTTTCTACTCAGCCTTCAGAAACTTCCAGTCAGGGAATTGCATGGGATGGTCCCTTTCTTGTCCACAACTGGACTATGGATGTCCCTGAACCTCTTTTTGAGCAGAGGTTTGCCATAATATGAGTTACATTTAGTTATAATTTTGGGTGTAAGTGCAGCACTTGCAAAAGTTGCACATGTACTTACACAGAAACTGTTCGTATTTGAAGATTTTTCAACATGAAAGGAATGTCAGGAGGAAGTTCCAGCATCACAGGCACATGAGCTTGGGGGAAGTTCCTCTGTCAAGAGGAATGTGCTCTTTTCCTGCTGATTTTGTGACCTGAACATACGCACACAGATGTGCACACCCCGCCCCCAACCTACATTCACCAAACACAGAGTCCCTCTCCAACCTACTGGATATAAAGCTGGCAAGAACAATCAGCAAAACTGGACCAGGTTGCCCAGAAAAGCTGGGAATGCCCCATCCCTGAAGTGTCAAGGTCAGGCTGAATGGGGCTCTGAGCATCCTGGTCCAGAGGAAGGTGTCCAAGCCCATAGCAGGCTGTGGCATAAGATGAGCTTTAAGGTCCCTTCCAACCAAATCATTCTGTGATTCTATAAGAACTTCTCTCTTTTTTATTTCACTGCTTCAGGAGTTATTTTTTCTCATTTTTTCATGTCTCCACTTTCAAGCTCAAGCTTTGTTATCACTTTTAAGCAATTCCACAACTTGTTCTCTCCCCATTTGTTCACTATTGTCTTTAAGCTATGACTCCACCAAAATTCTCCATTTAGAAATGAAGTAATTCAATTTCCTGTTGCCAAACCTAGGCTTTCTTTCAATCTCCTGTATGGTATGTACCTTCTCATTTACTATCCAGGGTGACTTCTCATCACAAAAGAAATGATGTTTGATCTAATATTGAAATAAAACCCACCCCCTGAAGGTTTCTGAAGAGCCAACACATCTATCCACAGGCAATTAAGGTAATGCTGTACTTTGTCCTCTGATTTTCTCTCTGTTTCTGATGATGCCTGGGAAACAGAGGCTCCCCATTCCAGACACACAGAACAGCCCACACCTCTACAGAGAGTAATCTAAGTAGGAATAAATTACTATTCTCTTATTAGCCAGCAAAATATAATCTTACTTGTTTCACCTGAAAGTCCACAGCCACAGTCATCCAGCATTGCTCAAAAGCTCATTGGAGTATTTAAAATCTCTTTTAAGTATAGTTGGCTTCAGATAAGGATCAATGTTATTTGTGTTGCCTAGCAGCTTTGATTGTAAACTTAGAAACTACTCCTCATTATCTTTCTATAGTGTGTAATGCCAAGGGGTTATGATTTAATTACATTTATTTGCAGATAATAATAAAAATACACAACATCTATGTGAAGATGCAAATAATACTAGTAATACAAATAAAAAGATTAAATTAGAGCAACTTATAGTTATGGCAAAGGTCTAAAGGAAACAAAGGGGAGGGTGAGCAATATTCTGTAACAAAGAAATTGGTACAGCTCTGCCTATGTAACTACCAGTCATGATCTTGTGTACTTAAAAGTTTTAGTTTTTTCCAAGTCTTTCATTGGTATCATACAAAGTATAATCTCTCTCTAAACGTTCTCTTGCAGGAATTTATATGCAGTTAGATAATTAGTGAGAAGAAAACAGAGAGGTAAATAAAGGTAATTAATAAAAGACAGACTGACTGGTAGAACAGATGGAACTGACAGTTTGTGAAATACACAGAAAAAGCATTACTTGTTTATTTCCCATCTGAATATAATCTCCTGTTCATTTTTTTTGTCAATTGATTTGTGAACTTACTGGAGCAATTCAGACATAACTCATATGTTTCTAGTGTTATTCACATCATCCCCCTCCAAAACCATTAGTGAGTAGAACTAAGGAGATCTTTAAGAAATATAATATGTGAATACTAAAATGTCAGTAACTATATATAAAATCATGCTACTTTAAGACATCCTCAGCAGTACATTTTTCAGAAAAGGTCAGTACCTCAAATTTTAACATTCTGAAACTCTCTAACAACCTCTGTAATTAAGCAAGAAGAAGAACACTAACGGGAAGAGCTGATGCTGCCTGTACCTGTGGAATGCCTATAAACTCAGGCATCTCCTATTTCTTCTAAAAATCACCCACCCATGAATTAGACAGTGTTTAAGGAAAATACAGCCCTTAGATAAGTGTCTCTCAAGCCAGTGACAGATGTCACACCTCATACATACATAGCCACACATGCAGGTTGGAGGGATAAATAATTTTCCTTACAATGGAGCAGAAATTACAAGGAAAATCTTTGAGACTCCTGTTCCCTGACATAATGACTCTTGTGAATAGTGGGATTCCTTCCCTCCTACCTGATGTCTTCTCCTTGCCAGTATCAGGTGGATAAAATCATAGCCAAGCTCCAGGTAGGTAGTAATTTGGTACCAGAAGAACACAAGATATCAGCAGCTGGAGGTCAGAAGGAGAACTGGGGCATGTGGAGAGAGACTTCTTTATCACTGTGAGTCTCTTCAACTCCATCCGACTATTTGCCTCACTTCCCTGTCCTCTAAGCCTCCTGATCTTTGCAAAGAAAGCAGCAATTTAAAGATTCTTAACAATTCCCAGACAGACAGTGTGGTTGTACTAACCCAACAATCAGTCTGAAGACACAACAGGAACACTGTCTCTAGCTAAGCTTATACTCTGAGTGTGAATTATCTATCAAAGTTTCAATCAAACTTAAACTTCTGATTACCAACTTACCTGAAACCCTTTCTCACACTGAAGAGAACTTTGAATTCAATCTTGCTTTACCATTTTTTTTATTCCATGTGTCTTCTTTCCAACCTTAACAATGACTTTAATTACAAAAAAATTCTGAAACTATTTCAGATAACTCTGAGAAGTTGAAAGTGCAAGGACTGCTCAGTTCTTCTAAAAGTCATATTACTGATGTATTTTACTGCTTCTCTTTTCACTTGAGCTTGGATTATTCAGTCTGTCGCACAAGTGCCTAATAAAAGCAGTCTTGGGAATATTGTCATAGTAAGAATATATAATAAGTAAACAAAACAAGTTAACTACTATGCTCAAAATGCTGCAATTCCTTCCTGTTCTTTTCTGTGGAAACCAACATTCTCAAAGGGAGAAGCTACAGTTTTCATCAATAAAATAGTCCTTTGGGTATCAGCATTTCACTTTTTGGAAGGAAGAAAACTAAGAGTAATACCACTTTTGTACAAGTCTAACACTTCATGTTGTTGTTTTTTGTTCAGTCTTCTTTAAGCCTTTTTTTTTTTCTGTTTTCCTGCAACTATGTCTTATATGTGCAATATATGACTTTATAGTCAGCAAAATGTTCTTCCTAGGGCTGCATGATTCTGAAAACCCAAGTGTGATACACGGAGATACAAACAATTCCAAGCACCCACGTCCCATACAATGCTGATCAACAGACCCACTCCACACCTTCCAAGTTAACAGGTGGTGGTCAAGGCACTAATCTCATTTCCAACGGATTTATGATACCTCAAGTCAGAGAGTTTCATTGCATGAGAACATTGACAAAGGAACTGTGATCATATTTTTTTTTTTAAAAATGAGATCATTCCCCCTGCCTTGTCACTGTCATTGCCACCCACTACACACCCACATCACATCCCCACAGCATGTATGTTTTCATAAGCCATGCATTTTGATAAGTTTAAAGCTGTTTGAGTTTCATATTTGAACTCAACTCTGGGTCTTTGGTTCATGGTTTCCCTTCTGACTTTTGCATCACAGACATTGAGCAAAGCAAAGCCAGGTATTTTGTACCTCTCTGTACATCCACCCTACAGGGTATTCAAAGACTACAGTTGTTTCTTTCCCTAATGAAGATTAAAATTTTCTTATTAAGAAATAGACCTAAAATCCCTTAGAAAAATGCAGAATACAAATGTAAGGGTTTTTTAATCAGATCAGTCAAAGTTATGATGCAGCACACATATTTTTGTTTCACAGCATCTATTTTACAGCATTATTTCTATAAAGCTAACAAGACTTATGAATACAAGTTTAACTTCTCAAATGGTACCTAAATAACTCTTTTGCTCCTCTCTGTGTGTGGATAACAAATAAGAAGTCTGGTTTGGATTCTAGAACACATGAAATGTACTGATAAACTTTATGTTATGCAGGATTAATTTGGTAAAATATCTCAAAATATGAGCAAGAAAAGCCAAGTGGCATTCTCAGTATTTTCAATTCATTTAGCAAAAAATAAAACTTTTTATTTCTTCCTCTAATGATACAGACACTGCAGATGTATGTTTAAATATACTCATCAGTGCAACTATCAAAGGGTAAGTGTGTATTATAGAAATGGGCCCCCAGATTAAATATATATTGTGAAATGTATGTGAATGTGCATGACTTGAACCAATGAACTGTGGCCTGGAATGATGTCACAGAATGTGCAGCATTAAGTGGAAGGTTAAACCTACTTGCATCTCGGTTCATTAAACGTGGTTAAAGTGCAAACTCCCTCATTCTGACAGTAGTAATCACAAGGGTTCACTTTCTGGTCACAGCGCTGACTTTTAAACCCCACAGAGCATCTGCAGAATTTCAGTAAAATAGACCTATATAAATATTCTGCCTTTGCTGAACATACTTTAAATGCATTTTATTTAATGATGGCAAGACACACACACATACACAGGCACACACTCACAGAAAACAAAGTTAATACTCCTTTTTTCATGGAAGGTCCATCTGACAATACTGAAAAGTTTGCTCATCAGTGTTGATCAAACCGTTTTAAAACAATGGGCCTATACCAACCCATGAGTTTTCAAATTACTTTTGACAGAGGCACTATACATTTTTATAGACTGATCATGATTACAAGGGCCTTAAAAACTTTCATGACCATTTTCTTAGTACTGTTAATGCACTTCAGCATTGTAAACCCACACTCAAATCAAAATATGAAACCTTTTTTTCCCTTGAGATGCTATGGTGTTCCATATGAATTAGAAAAAGAGTAAGTCAGTCATATAAGGGAAAAGAAGGGGAAAATCACAAGCTTCCTAAACAGCCATTCTAGGTGTTTAAGCAAATGAATCACCAGACCTCATCATCATATTTGGGCCTTACATATTATAGCTGTGATAGTCTCCTCTGGTCATGATTTATCAGTCTCTAGTCCTCAGCTGAAGACATTTAAGAAGGTACAAATAACAGGTAAAATGGTCTCAATTGAAACAATAATGAAAAAGGCAGATAGGCACTTAAAGCATTTTCAACTAGATAAGAGCTACTATTAGAACTAAATTACACTTTTAGCCCTAAACCTACACACATCTACTGACAACTTTTCAATGGTACTGCAACTACAGTTGTGTCCCTTTTCACATCCAGAAGTGCTTCAGCTCTCAAAGGGATGAACCACTGACACATCTCTTACATTGCTCACATTCCAAAAACCAGGCATTTCTCTATGAGACTTCCTTGAGAGTCTGAACAAAACAGTCAATCTCTTTTAAGACCACCTACCTCAAACACATCAACAAAATGAAAGAGTGGCTGTTATCAGTATTTATGAAGATGTAGTGCCAGATCCCTTTAGGCAACAATTTCCTTCTGTCACCCAAGAAATGAGACACTTGAGTCCAATCCTCTCTTCCAAAAACCTTTCTCTTTCAACCTGGAGGATGCTCTGACCTCCAGGTTGTTTGGAAAAGTGGAAGACCATTCCACAGTGAAGCTTTTTAGCAGTGTAGAAAACATTGGATCATTTAGTAGTCAAAAGCAAAACAAACAAGGAGTCTGACTACATGGCTCAGCATAACTGAAAGCAGGAAAGAAATTAATTTCTTGCTAAAATGACTACTTCTGTATTTTATATTGAGCAGCTGAAAAAGAAGACACACCATAGCTCTCAAGAAAGGCCTGGAATGTAGGCTTTTTTACCTCTTACAACAGTACTTCACCATCTACACTACAGAATCCCATTTTCTTTGGTAATTTAATTCTGGACTTAAGAAAAGCATCCTGAAATATTCTCTTGACCTTGATGCTGGAGGGAGAGCACAACCTCACCACAGAACAGCCACACTTTGGCAATGTGAAGGTTAGGGCTGAAACAAGAGATCCCTGAGCAGCAACTCAGACCCACAAGGGAAATGAACACTGGAATTATTCTTTGTGCTCTGCAGTCATCAGGAGGAGTGTGTGCCCTCAGCTCTGACCATCTTTACAGGTGGAAAGATTTAATCCACATTTGAGAAGCAGGGCAGGCAACCATCCTATGCTTCCAGACTCCATTCTGGAACAAATGCCTAAACAGGCTTTAGATCTGGTTTGAGATTATTAGTCTAAAAAGACATATGCTATATGCATTCACAATATATTCCTTAGTCATATCTTTCAATACACATTTTTCAAAATGGTAGGCAAAGTATCAGGTTACAGAATAGGCTAGGGAACAACTGCAACCAGCACATTATACACCCTGGGAAGAACAAAAGTACAGATACATGCACAATAATGTCATTAGTTGTTGCACAAGGGTATTTTTATTTACCAGTAGGATGCAGGATACTCACAGACAGACAGGTATGTTTGTCTCTGGGTCCAGCTGGCACGTGCCACCATTGTAGCAGTAGCCATCACACAGCTGACAGGTGGAGGCAAGCTTTCCATTAGTGCAACTGTCATGGTGAGAAAAAATAAATTAATACAAAACCAATCAGTATTCAGTAAATCTGTGAATTCCCTTACAATTATCTATTAAAGTACTTATCTTGAGACGTGTGTAAGACCTACCAATTCCAAGAATTTTTGGGTTCCACTTTGAAAAGCTAGCACAGGCAGAGAGTTTATTACACAAAATATCTTTAATCTTTCCTTTTATGAAAATAAACTATTATTGTACAAAATAATCCCTCAGCAATAGAGCAGCACAGGTGACTGTGTATGCCTCCAATAGTATGCAGTATGTCTCTACCACTGTCACAGATAATGCAGAATGAACCAATTTCTACAGGATGGTAAAACTTGCCTGTTAACTTGATTAATTTTAATTTTTTTAAATGAAAATCCATTTTGTCTCCTGCTCTTATGCTTCCCCCATTTAAGAGTGCTTCAAAAGATGGTTTAAAAAGGCAGGAGCCAGTGGGTTTTGTATGAGCAGGAACCACACAAAGGAACTGATCTGATGTGACCAGTTCAGGGACCCTGTAGGAGATTTAAAGGATGGTTCATTATAATTGCTATTAAATATGATTTTGAACACAACCACTCCCATACAGACACTTACTTGCATATTATGTCATTACTGTCCTTATTTATTATGCAGTGTCCCCCATGGCACCTGATGCATTTGTCCACTTCACATTTTGGACCTTCAAACCGCACTGGACAGACACATTCGACACTTCCATCATCAGAAATGGTACAGGATTCAGAATTCACACAGTAATGGTGGCAAACATCTGAAAGTAACAGGAAAGTTAATTATTAGAAGACATTAAGGACGATTATGGAAAAAATAATACATTACTTTTATGTTTTAAAAGGTACAGTAATAAAAACAAAGTGATAACTAAAGCTGGAGACTCACTGGCAATGACAAGAACCAAGAATGCTCCATAAACAGATATATAATATAGTAACAATGTAGTCTAGAGAAGTGAAATAGAAGGATAAACTCAGAAGAGACTTTTTTGTCCTTCTAGTTGTCTATGGCACCATCCCACATAATAGAAAGACTACTGATGAGAAAAGCTGAGCAATTTTAATGTAATTAATGAGATGTTGGCTGAATAAAAATCTTCTGATACATTCACATTACCATTAACAGCATTATGCTAAACTGAAATTGAAACGATATTTTGAAATAATTAAGTTTTATTTTCATTTATGCACATATTAAAAGTTCATAAAGTTCTAATAATAATAATAATGTACAAGGACATAATCCTTAAGTTTCACAAAATATTACATACATGCCTATCTTTATAGACTGTGCAAGACCCCATTATATTATTTAACTGCTTAAATGCCAGCAGGACTGAGATTTCAAGTAATGAATTCTTTAACTCTTCAGAAGCACCAGTAACTGTCTCATTTTCCATGCCCTTATATATTAAAAAAAAAAAAAAAAAAAAAAAAGCCTAACCTAAGAAAGTTCCAGAGCTACAAAATACTGATATCTTCACATTGTTTCATTTTTATCTATTTGGTAGTGATGTCTTTTCATTTTGTGGTTTGTTATTTTTGTGGGGGTTTGTTGTTTTGTTTTTGGTTTTTTAAATCATCATTTAAGCTCCTTGGTGGGGTCAAATCATTCAAAATCTGTTTCCAATACTTTCTCCACTGTGTAGTTAACATATTTCATTGAGCTTCTGGTGGTAGTGATGGATAAATGAAGTAATTGATATTTATCAGCTCTGGACTAAGCACCTGTATTAGCTTAGAGTCAACCTGGTCCATATTAATAAAATATTACCTTTCTGACAAAACAAAACTATCCAAGTCCTTTGAAGCTCAGTAGTTGGCTAAGAGTGAGTCAGCAGCAGCTAAAGTAGGACATTATCAAGCTTTTCAGCAGAGAATGAAACCTTGGCCCTGGCACAGGTTGCCCAGAGAAGCTGTGGCTGCCCCATCCCTGGAAGTGTCCAAGGCCAAGTTGGATGGAGCTCAGAGAAACCCGATCTAGTGGCAGGTGTCCCTGCCCATGGCAGAGGGGTTGGAACTGGATAGTCTTTAAGGTCCCTTCCAAACCAGGCCATTCTATGATTCTGATTCTGTGAAACAGCAACATCAGCCTTGAGTATGGAATTCTAAACTCTCCAGCTGCCATTTGACCAGGGGCACATTTTAAGCACTACATTAGAGACTACTGAAACATATTTTACTGTATAAATTCAGGATGAATAATCAGAGAATCACAGAATGGTTTAGGTTGGAAGGTATCTTAGAGATGATCCAGCTCCAACCCTCCTGCCATGTGCAGAGACACCTTTCACTAGACCAGGCTGCTCCATTCCCCACTCAGGCTGGCTCTGAGCACTTCCAGGGATAGGGCAACCACAGCTTCTTTGGGCACCATTTGTGAGGGTATCTCAAAGTCAGAAACATACTGTGCTTATGCTGCTCTGTGCTCAGTTTTCCCCCTCTCCAAGGAGTATGTATGGCTGGAAGAGTTCTGCTAAAGGACAGAGAATGACTGTTGGAGGAGTTACCTCTGTTTGATTATTTGCTGTATAACTCCACCTCCCTACACAGGCTGTTGGCCCATCTGCTTAAGGAATCACTGCCCAGCAACCAGAGAGGCTTAAAAGACACTAAATGAAGCTGTTCATTGTTTCCCACTTCCAGGTGTAGAATGGCAATTTGCAGCAGGGGGGCTGTTTTTGGAACGAAAGCTACTGCAGTTTGAAAGCCAAAATTGAGAGTCATTTTATGAGAGAGCAGTGAAAGGGGGAAATGTTTGCATGTACATTAGGACAAAAACCCCCACAACTCAAAATCTAGGAATAGGCAGGTCACACTCTAAAACAATTATTGGTTATAGTATTGAATGCAGTCACAAACACCTTTAATTTTCTGCTGTATCTAAATTATTTATTGTATACTTGGTCTGAAATGACACAATTTTTTTTTTTTTTTTCTAAAGAAAGGGATTTCAGTTTAAGGGAAAGTCACAATTTGCAAGATCACTATATCCACTTTGAATGATTGTAACTGCATGAAAACTGCCTCTACTTTTTTAGGTTGTTTGGTCCTTAAATGATACAAGAAATGAACTTTAACTTCTCTGCATGTCTTATTTGTGATATTTAAAATAGGGAGTTATATTCAAATGCATCAAATTAATGCATATTTAATAACATGCACAATGTTAGTAGATTTCTATGTAAATTCATTCACTTAAATTCATTTCAACAGGGCCAGTGTCTTGACACAGAGCACACATTTTGGTTATTAGCCCTTACGTGAACTAATCACAAGAGAAACTCTGCACTGGGTAATTGGAGATGACAACTATGAGGAAAATAAGGTCTTTGCAAGCTGGAAATACTGTAAGCAAATGTCTTCCCCCTGCCATAAAAAATGCTAATAATATTTTCAGCTTTGGAGCAGGAGTAAAATACCTGTGCACATTCATGTATCATCCTTTGCATATGAACTAGTTTCAATCACACCAAATAAAGATTGAGAAAGATATCTTGGAGGCAACCAATCTTTGCAATAATGCTACACTAATGTATCCCAACATGCATATAAAGTGGTTGTGATTAATAAAGCAAAAAATCATTCATATGCGTGAATAGAGGAAAAAAAAAAGAACAGATGTGACTTTATATACACATTATTAACTGTAAACCTGTTCAGTTTCACAAAACTGTTATTGGCCACCAAAAAATACTCTAAAAGATTGTAAGACTTTATTTTCCTAATAGCATTAAGTTTTAAACAAACAAAAGCTTAAATTTATTTTGTATTTTATAATGTGTTCAATCTCTGTATTGTGTCATTTTCCCAAAGTGGCAGCAGACTATCCAAATCTGATAATAAGCACTGTTTAAAAAGTACCCATAAATTTACATTTAAATTATTAAAAAGAAAAAAAAAAGATGCTTGCAGAAGCATTCAACTAGAAAGAATTTGTTTGGTTTTGGTTAAGCCTCAAGTAAATATTTTCTCTTAATCTGTGTCTCTGTCTGTGCATGATTTATGTACTATAGTATTTTTAAATACCCAATTGTGTTTGCAGATAGTTATTTGTGGATCCACGCAGTTTGTTTAATACCAAGGGGGAGAGAATCACAGTTGCTGCTAGTTTTCCATTCAAAGGTTCCCATTTATTTCACAGTCTCCCAACTGGAAATATATTCAGTTTACTTCAGTACAAATCCTACTTAAGATACAAACTAACATTTTCCTTGTTTGACAGACCTTTTAAAATGCCTTTTGTGTTTTCTTGATAATTCTAAACTAGACTTTTAAAACAGCTAATTTCCCTTCCCTTTTGTTTAAATTGAACCTTCTTCATCAAATTCACTGACTGTACAAAAGACATGATGGCTTTCACATTTAATGTTCTATGACAAGCACTATGACAGTCTAACAAGGCTATGACAGTCCTCTCTTTAGGATGTTACAGTCAAAGCAAAGCAGGAATAGATAAAAAGGAGATGACTAAAACACATCATTCTGATCTCAGAAAAATTATCTATTTTAGCTTAGGGTTGCTTGTGAGGCATCATGTTGAAGAGACAGGGGGAAGGCAAACGGTAATATTGAAATGAGTGACCAAAAGAAGAAATTCAAGATTATGTTCAAATGTCTTGAGTTGAAAAGAGATGATGGTGAAACAAAGAGAAAGCATGAGGAGAAAAGAAATATAAATGGAGCAAGAGTAGAATCCCTACTGACTGAAAATCTTCCCTCCCCTCGCCCCATAAAAGAAGTGGATATCTAAAGAAAGTTGTATAAAATGAGAAGAGCCTTTCCAAAGGCATGGAAAGCTTTGGAAAACAGTAAGTCAATGAGAAGAGACTGATGGGTCAGTGGAATGAAAATCTGAAGAGAACTCATGATGCAAAGGATAGAATCTAAGCCCTGAGAATTAAACAAGAGTAATATTTAGAAATATTTTAGAATTTCAATTACAGGATGGGGCAGAAACTGTACTCAAGGTGATCTTGGACTGAGTTAAGATGAAGGAATATTGCAGTGTGAAATCCAAAGTCATTGTCAATATACTACTCACTGGGTTTAGAAACAAAAGACAAAGAAAGGTATAGGAGCAGTTTGAGAAACATGTTTTGGTCTGCAAAGATAAGGGACATCAGAAAGCTCTTTAACCAGCTATGTCAATCATTATGTTTAGGTATTACACCAGCATAACATGACAAATATGGAAAGTTGGAGTAGAAAATGGTAACACAGTTGTCACATGTCTACTGGCAAAGTCATCTGTCTTGTACACCTCCACTCTATGGATTCATTCATGAAATTAATAAATAAATAATTTCTACAAAAGCTCTTTCTTCACCAAGCCATGTAGAAGGATATTGCAGAAATATATTCAAAGATTACCTGGATACATCAGATTGCATTCCTTCAGCAGGGCAAATAATTTGGGGCCAAGTTTAACAACCCGGTAAAAAAAAAAAATAAATCATCCGAGCAGGTTTTAAACCTCCATTCTGTAGAACTTTTATTACAAATGCAGACTGAATAGTTTGTGGGGATGACTTACAGTACTGACACCTGTCCCCTGTGTACTCGGGCGGGCAGGTGCAGAAGGGCTGGTTGCCGGTGGTGACGCTGCAGGTCCCTCCGTGCTGGCAGAAGCGCTCGCACACCGTCTGGTTGCAGTTGGGCCCCGTGAAACCCAGCGCGCAGTTGCAGGTCGGTCGACCTGGTCAAAGCAAAGACAACTATTTTATGATAAAGATAAATAAAAATTAAAGCAATAACAGGCACCTTAAAGATAGATTTATCGTAACAGTATCATAGAATCATAGGATCAGTTGGGTTGGAAGAGACCTCTGAGATCATCAAGTCCAACTGTTAATCCAACCCCACTTTGATTACCAAATCATGGCACTCAGTGCCACGTCCAGTCTCACCTTAAAAACCTCCAGGGTCGGAGAATTCACCCCCTCTCTGGGCAGGCCATTCCAATGCCTGACCACTCTCTCTGTAAAGAACTTCTTCCTGATATCCAACCTAAACCTCCCCTGGCAGAGCTTGAGCCCGTGCCCTCAGTCCTGCTGTTGGTTGCCTGAGAGAAGAGATCAATCCCCACCTGGCTACAACATCCTTTCAGGTAGTTGTAGAGAGTGATAAGGTCTCCCCTGAGCCCCCTCTTCTCTAGGCTAAACAACCCCAGGTCCCTCAGCCTTTCCTCATAGGACTTGTGCTCAAGTAGCACTTTTTAAAGGTCTAGCCCAACTACGTTTCTCCAGACACTAACAGAAGGTGGCTTTGCAAATGCCGCTTGAATAGAGAATTTTAATAAAAATAGTCAGCACTAGAACAGATATGGACAGATATGGACACCTCAAAACCTGTATCTATGCATGTTTACACTTGTAAACTTGTATTGTCATTGACTGTTTTACCAGGAGAAAATGAAGTTATTTTTAAATAATTGAAATTATTTTAAAAGATGGTTTAAAGTAGGACTTTAAGATCTGACTAAACTCTTCAAATCATCCTGCCATGCTGGGTCCCTGGAGTTGCACAGGATAAATGTCTGTATAATCAACTCTTCAGAATGCACTGCATTATTCTCAAATCTACAAACTTTTATATGTAATGACAAGAATATACAAATATTTACTAATGCACTGATAGCTACAATTTTTACTAGAACATGAGTATCTGTGCCTGTTCTGTTAGCTCACCCCTCTCAGATAATGAATACTGTTACATAAAAGTTGCTGCCTGGCATCAGACCAAAGATGCCTGTAACATCAATATTCAATGTCTGAATAGCAGTGAACACTTTGGGATGAACACTTGCACACAATGTACTCCCAGTCTACAGCTTCTTTACAAAGGGTTTTAAAATAGTGTTTAAAATCCAATGCATTTTCTTCCTATGATTATTCCCTATTGTAATTTTCCCATTTTTTCCCTTATCTAAATCTCATGTCTAAAGGATTTATAGCTTTGTTACAATTCCACTGTTTTATTAAACCTTCCACTTTTCCCTGACTTATTTTCTTAAGGCTTATCTTCTTTAAAACAAACTTCTAAGATCCCACTAATGTTTTTCTGTCTCGACTTTGGTTTTATATCTCATTTGTAATCTTCAAGTAAATGACTTGATGTGTCTAACTCACCCTTCTCAATTCCTAGTAATCTATTCTCATTCTTGACTATCTTTTACAAGACATTCCTTCTCTTTGCTTTCATTCAGCCTTAAGGGTTTTCTTAAATTTAGGGACAACAGATCAAGTTTAATATTTTTATTTTTCCTGTTTTCCCAGGAAGCAAAGAGATGAAGATTAATTATGACCTGAGGACACTTCTGAAATAAAGATGCAGACAGGATGGTCTTTATTTGAATTATAAAGAACCCAACCTGTTAGCAAACAACACAGAGCTTACCAGGGTGACTGCAGGGGAAGGGATATCTGACAGGCAGAGACTCATCCCTTTGACTGAAGTTGGGGATACACCACATCCCTGAATAAAGGATCATGTGTAGGCCAGTGATAGTCAAATAGTCACTAGTTATCAGGCAGAGCATGTGGAAAACCAAACCACTAACACATGTGCTTTACAAAAGTGGCAAAAGTCAAAGAATTAAGATGGAGAACCAAACCTGAGTCTTGGATGGGAAAATCAGTATCATATCACTGGCTATAGCAAATTTGGAAAATGAAGGCAACTAATGGGTTGTTGTAGAACTGATACACATTTCTTTGGTATCCAGTCTTCACTGATGACAGAATAGGATAACATGTTAGAAGAGCAAAACTCAGTCAGATTATCTACAACAGTGTGTAGTGACAGGACGAGGGGGAATAGATTTAAACTGAGAATAGGTTTACATTAGATATTTTTAAAAAATTCTTCACTATGAAGAACTGGCACAGGATGCTCTCAGAATCTGTGAATTCCCCACACCTGACAGTGTCCAAGACCAGGTTGGATGGAGCTCTGACAACCTGGTCTAGTGGAAGGTGTCCTTGCACACAGCAGGAGGTTGGAACAAGATGATCTTTATGGTGCCTTCCAACCCAAACCATTTTATGGTTCTATGATCATCAAGGTGACTACCTAATGCACTGCACTGTATGATGCAGAATCCTTCGGACTGGAATTACAGGCATAAACAAGAACAATAACCTATCAGATTTTATTATTGACAGCCCAATCAGAATAATATGACTGTAGAATCTAAAAGAGATCAGAAAAAGTCAGGGAATATGTTACAGATGAGAGACCCCAGTTATCCTTGAATTAACATTTGAAAAACTTCCCTCCATGCCATAAGAGAGGAACACACTTCCTACATACAAACAATCCTAATTTATGGTGGGGTGGCTTGGTGAGCACACAGGAGAAGCCATGCTTGGCTTGGGCCTGATGCACAGAAGAGCCAAAATCCAGAGTAGTCAAATGAAATAACATTAAGGGTTACTTCTCCGTAATAATTCTCTCTGATTTGCGCGCTGATGTAACAGGAGCTCCTCACTGCTGCCTGATTTAAAGAAATGCTGCATTATGAATAGGTCCCTTCCTTGCTGGTTTTTGTCTCATTAATCACTTCTTAAGTTAAACACTATGTCTGGTATCCACAAATACTTTCCCATTTGTTTCCTGATGTTCACCACAGCTGCATCCAAAACTCTGGAATGTGCAACCCTGCAACAACAACCTTGTTCTTTCATCTCCATTTAGTTTTTTGGGTTGTTGAAGCAATCAAGATTAAACTGAATATTCCACAAACCGCACAAAACAAACTTTCTTCTGGTCTGCCTTTGTTTTAATACTATGCAATCATTTAACATCATATTCATGAGAAAATTTTTCAAAGCAAGTGAAGCACCCTAATTTTTTCTACTCTCTCTGATTCATGCAGAATAATTTATTTATTCCTCTTCCTTCGCTTACTTCTTACCCTTCTTACATGACACACTTCACGTAATTCTTTTCTACACTTTCTATTTTAAGCTATGCTAATTTAAAGTGTTTTGCAAATCATCTTAAAGGCCACAAGATCAGTTAGTCTCTTCCTCTAATGAGTACAGCAGGAACAAAACCATTGACCTAAAAATAGCTCCAACTAGTTTAATATGCATCAGCCTGGTTATTCATATCTGTCCCCTGTGATCTAAACATCAAATCAAAGATGTTGAACTCAGATGTTGGCACAGATTCTTCTTGTTTTTCCCCATGTATACACTTGTATTTAAATTTCTGCCCCCAGGCTGGGGCATTTCACATAATCCTTCATCTGAATCATTGTTTCAATAAAAAAGATAAAATAAAATAGTTATAGAACATAGATCTGGAGGTCTGAAATCAGTTTTTATTATTCATACTCCTCTATTTGTTAAAATGAAGGGACAATGATATTTTTCTAGTTTGTAGAAAAGATTATTCTATTCTTTGCTAATGTAGACTTATAAATATGCCAAACTGCTGACAGTTTATGAAAATTTAATACAGTATAGCCTAGACCCCATTTTTGTCACTCAATTTAACATGACTTCCAGTAATGTTAATAGTTCATTGCCTATTTATACACAGAGAGTTGACATCTAAAATAATACTAATACTGACATTTCCATCTGCCTTATTCTCATTAATTATTTCTGATACAAAATGGTTCCAGGAGCAGTTTAACAAAAGTGCAGTATTAAACAATGACAAACAATGCCACAAGGTTTTGATTCATAGAAGTAGACTATAGAGCTGTGTTTGTAAAGCAACAGTCATGGAAAGCAACAGTCATGTTAACCAAGATGTCACACAGCCCAGTGACAACAATTCCAAGAGGAGCTCATGCATAGAGAGCTTCAGCATCTCCACTGGTCATGAAGTCTCAGGATAGAAATCTACAGACACAGAATTAAAACTCCCTCCTAATTCTTGACCCTCAGCACCACAGAAATCATAGAATCAGTTGGGTTGGAAGAGACTTCTGAGATCATCAAGTCTGACCCTTAATCCAACCCCACTTCAATTACCAGATCATGGCACTCAGTGCCACGTCCAGTCTCACCTTAAAAACCTCCAGGGTTGGAGAATCCACCACCTCCCTGGGCAGCCCATTCCAAAGCCTGATTACTCTCTGTGTAAAGAACTTCTTCCTGATATCCAACCTAAACCTCCCCTGGCAGAGCTTGAGCCCGTGCCCTTTTGTTCTACTGTTGGTTGCCTGAAAGAAGAGACCAATCCCCAGCTGGCTACAACATCCTTTCAGAGAGTTGTAGAGAGTGATAAGAGTAGTTGTAGAGAGTGATAATGTTCACAACACATTAGCATATAGAAAAATAACAATAAGGGGAGTGGTTCATGGAATGCTAAAAAGCTTCAAATTCAGAACAGAATTTAGTAATTTAAAGGACAATATTTTATGGTGGTCCTAAGACATATGAAGTTATCTTTGGCAGTAGAATATAAAAAGATATCTGAAATTTTTGACATAAAAATCAAACAATATTCCTCCTTCTTAAAAAAAATAAAATTATTCAACCCAACCCCCCAAAACTCAACCAACCAACACATATCAACAAAATAACCCCACAACAAAACAAAAACAAACAATCCCACAAAAACAAAACAAAACAAAAAAAACCCCCAAAAACAAACCAACCCCTAGGTATCTAAATGCTACAATGTTCAATTAGGCTTTGACTAAAAAGGCTGTAGTTAGTCCTTATTTATCAATTTAATTTGCTATATAATAGCAATTGCCTATATAATGGCTCTTCAAAAATTGCTAATAAATGTGTTGGCACACTGTCTCTGTAATATCTAGGTGATTTCTTTTGGTAATCCAAACATATATCTTAAAGACATATTTACATTTGTTTTACAAGGATCAGAATTTAAGGAGATCAACTTTCCTTCAAGCTATTGCCCAAACAACAGGGAAATACTAAGGTGTTTTGCAATTTAAAAAAAAATAATTAAAAACTAGGTTATAGCACTATTTCTGTAGCTTTCTGCAAGTTCTGAAAAATGAGATCATCCAGATGAATGTCTGCATCAAACCCTAACTTATTTGTATCTTCCACTCAATGGTAAATTCACTACCAGCAATGTGTAGTTATAGGTTGTTATGAGTGAATATGCACATTTAATTTCCATATTTCTTGCTGTCACTATTAAAGAAAACAAGGTGGCACTACACGAGCTTTCTGTAAGCAATATCTTGTCTTTTGGAGTTAACAGAAGTCTGTGGGAATAAAGTAATTCATTTCTGTGTGGCTGATGAACCATAATTAGCTTTACTGAGACAATAATAGTGGAGACAAGCTGTATTATTGAACATAATTAGTAGGTGAGCCGACTGGGATCTATCCCAACAGATATAGTGTCTCTCTGTGTTGCGGAAAAGAAAGGGAGAAAAGAATCATTTCCAAATAAGTTAGAGGACTCTCAAAGGCTGGTTGGGAGCCTGGGAGCAGTCTCAGCACCCAGGGAAACATCACCCTTAGCCCTTTCCTTGGAAACTCCTGGGGCTGATGTGACAGTAACAAAGGGAACAGGTTCTTCACTGTCGCTTTTCAGTCTGCACCAAATCACCGTGTTTTGCTTATCAAATATAATACAAAATTATACCTACTTTTTAATGATTTTTGAGAACATTTCCTCAATTTTTGTTTAGGAGAAAGACATTTTTTCACTCATTTTGATACAAAAAATCATGATTCTGTATGATTAGACACACTCTTTGTACTGTAAGTACAATACAAATGGATTTATCGAGTTTTGTGAACTAGATAACCTAGTCAGTCTGTTTGAGACATTTAGTAAACTATTGTTTCAATATTTTAACATTAAACTATAAGGAAAAACAAAGTGCGTTTTTCTGGTAAGATTTACATTTTTTTTTCCCAAATTCCCATTAATTTGGCTTACTGGAAAGTGTTCATTATTATGCCCAAACTTTTAATTACATGTCTCAGATGTGTACTTTTAATTAACTGATGACATTTTCTTTGTTCAATTATTGTAGTTCAATACAACTGTCGTAAACTTATAAATTTTAATTAAAGCTGCTCCAATCTCTAGCTATATAACGCTCACATAGGAATTTGCCAAAAGGCTTAGCAGTAACTAAGCCAACAGTGAATAATCCCTGAATTGCCAGTGGGATTTGTTTAACAAATTAACATTTGTGTGCAGATAATGAGGTTCTACAACTTAACACATCCAGCAAAGATTTAGCACAATCATGTTTTAAAAAATTAGTAATACTCTGCAATTTACTTAATTAGTTATCACATTACTATTCTGTATTAGATGGTGAAAGAGAAGAGGATTTACACATTCACTAGAACACACACATTCACCAGAAGAGTATTTTATATTCTGCATAAACTTATTTAGATAGGAATATGATGCAAAGTTTGTCCTCAGGTTCTTTCTTCCTCAGTTTTTGAGCCAGAATCCAAAATAAGGGAATTCCCTGATGCCTGGGGAAGCCTCCAGCTGTGAGATCCTGCAGAACCATCTCCTCGTGAGGCAGAAATGACTGGCAGTCCCTGAGCTTTCCAGAGGGAATGTGTGTAAAATGACATTTGTGAGATCAACTGCATCAAAGCTGTTTGAGTCAGATAATAGACAAGAATTCAAAATCAAAGCCTCTGAGAAAGAGAAGGTCAGCCAAGCTGAAATGATCATTGGTCATTTTTATTTTGCAGATTGGTTTGGATTAGCCCTCACTGCCCTGCAACTGTCAGAGGAAAGAGCTTCATAGCTTTGAACAAAAATAAACTCAAAAAAATATAAAATTGGGAAAATGGGTGAAACTTGATTGCATGAGTTTAGCAGGTCAGTTTGGTGAGTCAATTGTATAATGGATCAGAGGTATAACTGCTGCTTTTTGAGGAGCTGTTTGAGAGTGCTCTAGTGCAGGAGGGCAGCATGCACAGGCAGCAACCGCACAGCAGATCCAAGTAAAATGATACTGAGCTGACTTTATTTTAAAATAGTAATTTTATGCTTCAGAGAAGTGTGAGGGAACTCTTTAACAAAAACAGCTTGCAATGTACCTGCCAGAACACTGGAATTTAACAGACGTGTAGGTGTGTCAGCTGGGGACATGGTTTAGTGGTGGACTTGTCACTGCTGGGGTAGGGGTTGGACTCAACCTTAGAGGTCTTTTCCAACCTTAGTGATTCCATGATCCTATTGCTAGCAGACAGGTCAACCTGGTACAAGAAAATATTATAAACCTAGACACATATAATGCTGAAGTTCTAAAGCTGTTAAGGACAAACTGAGCAATTCCTGGTAATAAAGACCATTTTTATTCCTTCATGTAGGAACATGCAAGAATAAAGTAACATATGGACTAAAAACTCTGATATGAACCTGACACAGCAGATCAACTCTGCATTGAAAGTTGAGACAAGGAGCAGGAATGATGCTCTGGGCTGGATTTCACACCCTCAGTCCAACTGCAAGAGGCTTGTGCAGCCCCTGCAGCTTCACATGCACTCCCTGAATACAAGGACTGAAGGACACACACAGTGTGTGTATCCCACTGGAAAGAGGAAATGCTTGTTGAAAAAAAACGCACAAGGAATTAAGCTTTATTGACTTAATTACAGTTTTTAATGCTTTTGGGAGCCCAGTTTAGCTTCTCTCTGTAAGATACATAATGACCTTAGTATATCAACGATTAGATCAAACTGGGATAAAGGGACATCTCACCGGCATGCTAGTTTGTTTCCCCAGCATACGATTTATGGCCTGATAGAGATAAGAAATACAGTCTGATAAGAAATAGAGATTTCTTCTTAATAGAATATTTACAGGGTCCAGGGGCTAGGCATGCAAGGAAGACGAGATGCAGATCAACTTGAAAATTTTATCTAGAATACTGGATGGAGTCACTGTGATTTTGAAAGATATATGGTCTATTTTCCACCTTTCCAGCACCTGAAAGTTACGGTGTGGGCTTCAAGGCATGGCTGCCCTCATGAATTGGAAATGGCAGATAAGACATCTGGTTAACTTGAAATATGATTCTTAAAAAATTGATGAAACTGTTAAGGGGACACAGCACAGCAGCAGAACACTCCTATCCGCAGGCATGGCCAGAACCATCAGAGCCAGCTCTGGGTTGGTCTCAGCTCATAAAGGCACTCTTTGGTCATGTATGGTACAATAAACTGGAGCTGCTGTTAAAGGTTCAGATTTCCCCCCCAAATCTGGCAACTGAACAATGAAATGTGGACTGTGGTGACAACAGTGCTGGCTCTACTGATGCACTGTAGGGAGGCACATCACCATCTGGGACAAACCACCAGGCTGATGCTGAACCCCCAGACCTGCTGCAGCAGCTGGGCCGTGGGGAAAAATTCAGCAGCAGAACCTGCTCATATCTCACCTTTACCCACTGTTGACAAAACTTACTGCACTCATTATTTCAGCAAGTTTGAAAGATTTCAGAGGCTGGATTTATAAGGAAAATATAAATTAAAAGAATCCATGCAATAGCACAGCTGTGTGAGCACAGCAAGTGTTGCTGCCCGGGAGAGGGAAAACAAACTGCTGGAGGTGAGTGAGCCCTATGGCTACTGCCAAAAGGAAAGGATTAAATAAAGCCCTGGGGGCTCTGCAGGACTCAGAATGGAGCTGAGTTCCAGAGCCAAGTTATTAATTTTATTAAGCCTTTTAACCCCACAAAAGAATCAATTAAATGCCAGACGTAAAGAAGTGGGAATAAACATCCTGTCTTCAGATGACAAGGAAGTTCTGCATGTCATTTAAATCACCCATGACTTTCTCCCATTCACTTGCATGTCCTCACTTAGCATGTATTGATCACTACACTGATAAAAATCACCACTTATCATTTGTGTCAGTACTTCCATCAGCTGTTAGAAGCAGTATAAAGTATAATTAATCAACATCCAGTACAAGTAATTCCAGTACATTTTCTAATATTTAGTCATTATTATGGATACAACTATGAACAACATTATTAACCCTCAACTCCTCAGAACTGAAAAAATAGATTGCTAGATTTGTATGCACTTGGAGCTTTGCTACATCTCAGTCAGTAAGAGGAGGCTCCAGAGCAGTCACAAAGTGAGGCTAAACTACGTACTACTGGAGTTAATTAGTGAGAGGTGCTGAGGAAAACATTATGATCTAAGCCCCCTCTGCCACAGAGACTTAGATACATAACTCTGCATTTCAATAAGCTCTCTCTATGCTGAACAGTCAGAAACTTCTCAAGTTTGTGTATTTTTCTTTCAGAAATCAGGGTGTTGGTTACTTTATCACACAGGAGAAAAAAGATTCACATGTTCAGGAGCTGATAGCTTCTGACAAGAAGCGACTAAATGAACTCTTCTCCAGCTGTTCGACTTTGAATCAAATATTTAAATATTCCTTGAAGCAGAAAATAGAATTCTACTTCTTTCTCACAGAATTGCTAAATTTTAGAGTACTTCTTATCACACTTCCCCTCTCTAGCCCAAACACTAATGGCATTATACAAGCTACAAAAGCTTATGTGTTAGGGACAAAGATCTAATGTCAAATCCCTGCTTTTTAACAGGATAAACTCCCTGAAGATAAGAGATGTAATTTCAAATTCCTTCAGGAAAATGAAGGGTCTGAGTCTCATTAATCAAGTCTTCCTGAGAATCCGATGAGTAAAATTCCTATTTGGCGAACTCCCATAAGACAAAGGTAAAAGACTGAGGTCACCAAATTTAAGCAAGTATTTCTGTGTATGTACATAAAAAATTTAGGGGGAGAATTGAGATAAAGAGAGAACAAGATGTATGGGCTTGTTCCAGATGTAGTTTGACTGGACCTTATATTTTACAATTCCATTTTTACACTTCAACACCTGAGTCTTTAGACTGAATACTTACTTATATGCTCCCTTTTCTAAGATGCAGTTTAATTCACAAAGACATGAATAAAAAGCATTATTGATTATAAAGTATATATATGTGTGACATATTCTGCTGTTCTGCACAAGATTTAAGTACAAACAAAGCAAATAAGTTAGAGAGAAGAAAACAAACAGGGAGTAAATTCAAACATTTAAGGCGGGTATAATAATAAGATAGAGCTGCTCAGAAATATTTACCAAGGAGAGAAGCTCCACAGGTTCCTCCATTCTGGCAGTAGTTGTAGCAATGATTTGTTTCACACCTTTCCCCAGAGTAACTTGGCCAGCAGTGACATCGGGGATCCCCCTTCTCGTTTATGATGCACTTGCCTCCATTTTCACAGGTTAATTTACAGGTGTCATCTGCAATTAGAGCACACACAGAGCATTCAACAACCCCAGGTCATGTAACTGGCAAAACAACCTGGTCTCTTACACAGAGCTGCAGATCTCCACCAGTGAGGGGAAGAAAACCACTTTTCAAAATGGAGAAAGTCAACTATCACTTCTGTTTCCACAGTGCTGGGAAAACCCAACCCACTCAGGAGCCCATAAGCCCTGGAAAGGCTGTCAAGAGCCGCAGGGTCGGTGGGAGCTGGCACTGAGCTGGGGATGTGTATGGCACAGCCAAATGATTCCACAGGAAAGGCAACCTCCCTAGGAGCTAAGTTAATAATCATAGTATGAATTCCTCTTTGAAACTAGAATTCCTACTTAGTTTAAGAAGTAGAAAATTGAATGTTGGTTTCACCTGGGGGACCTCAGAAAACTTCACAGTCACTTTCTGGTGACCTCAGCCTTTTTCTATTAGGTTTTTTGGATCTCTCTTCCACTCTCTGTATTAACTAACAGCCTTCTTAACTAAGGCTTATCCAAAATACTTAAAAGGAAGTTATTCAGCCTTTAAATCCTCCTCAAAAATTTGTATTTGTATTCTAACTTGTTGCTCCTAAATCGTATTTTCTGATTATTTTGTTTTCTTGTCCGCTCAGACTGTAAAGTCACTGAGAAGGGGCACTGCCTGCTGATGGCACCATCTCAGTGGGGAAGTGTGAGGTGACACAAATTCTGATCAGGCCAGACTCCATCTTTCTCTAAAGCTGTTTCATAATTAGAGTTGTGCCTCTCTTGGAAACACTTTGAAAAATAAACCTGTATTCATTTCAGTGTATAGGATATAAAATCATCCAATGATACCAACAAGAAATTAATTATAGACTAACATGCACACAATACTCAAACATCCAAATCACTGTAATCCTAAAGGAAGAGACAAGTACCTTTCCAGCCCAAAACATGCTCTCAGCAATGAGACCTCTCATTTCTCATACAGCAAAACAAATTCTGAGAAGCCAGACTGCTTCCTATCTAATCCAGTGTTTAGCCTATGTGGCTTTAAACAAGAGGAACACCCCAAGCACTGAGGACTCTCTGGTGATACATTCACCAGCTGCAGGTGTTTGGCTGAATTCACCTGGTTCAGTCAAAAAACTAACAAAAAAGAGTCAAGGTTCCCATTTGTCCAATACTTGTTGAGGTCCCACATTGACTGAGATCAAACCCAGTTAAACAGAACTTCTGGGAACTGCCAGCTGCCAGGTAGCTGTACCTCTCTCAAATTCAGATGAAATTAGACAACAAAACTAAAAGTTACTGTGGTGGCACATCACTAATTCATGGGGGTTTTTTACAATAAAAATATGAAATCCTGTTTGCACTTAATTTTTCAGTATCCACCCTGGATCCATCTGCTGTAATAAAGCCACAGGATATTTGGAAGTTTGAGGAGGACACTTTGGTGTTTTATTTATTTGGGTGGTTCATTAAATTCTTTGATGTTCCATGAACCATTCTTTGGTTACTCATTATAGAAGTTGTTTGAATGGATAATGTAGCAGATCTTATTGGACAGAAGGTCTATTTTTGTTTTGCTTATCTGTTTTACTTGTCATTAGCCATGAGTTTATGGAGCAGAACTTGGTAAAAACAGAAAAAATAACAGTGAAGTACAGAAAACTGCTCATTTATATGAACCTTTCTGATAGTGCATTAAAAACATGCCTTTCTAGAGCAATTCCACAGAATTAAGATATAAAATTAAAAAAAAAAAAGGAAATTACTACTGATTTTGTTCTCTATGAAATATTTTAAACTCAAGAGTTGCAACAGAATTCTACTATGAAACAGAGAAAAGTTACTTCAATATTTTTGGACTTTAAAGAAACTAAGAAATAAGATTGAAAGATGCAATAGATAAGCCAGTTTTAAAATACTACACTTGACTTTACCAATACAGAGGTTTTAATGCTGCTGCTTTGTTGTCTGAAAGCAAATACAAGAAACAAATTGCACTTGCAGATTCATATCAACTGAGTACAAAAGGAGATCAGATCCTTTTGTATTGGAGACATGAGGAAAATGGTCCCAAAGGAGAAGTCAGAAAGAAAAAGAATACAAGAGAGAAACACAGAAGAACTGGTATAAAAAGCTGGATACGGTTAATTTGAATTACTGAATAAAGACCTCTGAAAGGAGAGCTGGGAGCAGCTCTAGCATGTACACACTTTGGGGAAAAAAGTTTAAAAAAAAAAAAGTAAAATCAAAAAAGTTTCTCTTTGGAGTCAGCTCCATCCTGCTCTGAGCTTGCTGGAACTTGGGCTCAAAGATCTCTCAGCTGCTCTTCTCGCTTCTAAAATGAAAGAAGTAAATAATTTCACTTGTTATCCAACCCCTAGTCGAGCTAATGGATCTTTCTAACATGAAAGATATGAAAGGATTACAGGTTATGTAATTTTATATATTCTCTCCCAATCTGGTTATTTAGTGTCCTGCTGCCTTGATTTGCCCATTTCAATCTTAATATACCATTAATAAAGAATCAAATAATTTTGATTTGCAAGTTTTCTTTTTTCTTTCCAGTATGACTGTTTGACACAAACATTAATTGACTTTGGCTTATCTGCTCCATCTTTGACTCTTTCCTTTTACTGAAAGCAAAAGGAATTTCTTGCAGAGAAAAAAACACTGATAGAACAGCAAATCAAAGCTTTGTGAATTCTACTGGTGTTTTCACTCATTCAATTTTTTGATATTCCATCCCTCTTCCCCAATTACACAGACACACACATCTGTTATTGGCATTTCTATAACAGCCCTTTCCTTTTGGAGAAAAATGCATCTCACTTTTTGCTATTTTCTCCCTTTTGAAATACCCACCAATTGCTGGACTAGACAAGTTAAATGGAGAGATGATGCTGCAGAGCACAAGGTTCAGGACCTACATTCTTTGGAACGAGAACAGATTCCCACCCCACAGTGGAAAATACTCATCTCATGGGGCAGAAAATTTGCTCTTGCCACCCTTTGGAAAAAGGTGTAGCTCATCTTTTATAGAGGTGAATGCACTCACTAAAGACAGAGTGCAGAGTTCTAATGTTGTGGCAAGGTTTTATAAATCTTCCTCTCCCTACAGATGGAAGTCTTAATACCTGCCAATTATCCATATGCTGAAATACATCAGAACATTGTTATCCCCAAATTTTGTCTGGATGCTGTAAGAGAGATGCTACTCTCTGTTTTCCCTTCACATTTTTTTTCTTTCAAAAATATTTGCTTTAAAATTTTAAAACAGAAGAGAATGGCTAAGAAAAGGATGCACAGTGAGTAAACATTACTGATACCCATTTTCTTATTTTCTGGGAAACACAAATTCCAACAGTAAGCCCTTTGTAAATACAGAAGATATGCTGTAAACAAATTTTTTTTTTTTTTTTTTTTTAGATCAGAAGCAGATTTCTGTGTGACCCCTGTTCCATTTGACATCTAGGAAGGCTGAAAGCAGGACAACCTCCCAAGAAGATAGCATGGCTTGAACTGTCACAGCTTTTGCTCCCTGGGGCAGCCTTTGTGGGTGAAACAGAAGGTACATGGGGATTAATCTCTGCAACCTCAGCCCAAACACTTGCTCTGCCTGAAATCTCTGTGTGCAGTGGGCAAGTCCCCACAGAAACATGTGGGAGGAAACAACATGATCAATGAAATGTTTTATCTCTGTTCAGAAGCAACATCAGATCTGAGTCTGTGTAATTTTTCCTCAGGCTTCTCATTCAGCCAAGAGAGAAGAAATATTCTTCTCTTAATACGATGATGGAGCTCCAGAACAGGGAACTCCTGGAAGTGTCCATCCCTCTTGCTCACCGAGCTGTGGTCCACACTGTCTTCCTCCAGTGCAAGTCTCTCCATTTCCACCCTCTTGGGACATTTGTAGCTTCATTGTGCTACAGACAATTAGATACAAGAAACCTCATGGATGCAAATCCAGGGGTCTCTCTTAGGAAAATGGAATTGGACTCTGCCCACTGGAAAACTAAAGGGTAGTTTTAAGTTCTAAACAAAGTGCAGCCTGATATGGTCAATAAATAAACCACAATAAACCTGTGCTCTGTCAGTCACAATCATCTAGGGGGAAATGAGATGGAAGCTTATCTTGGAACACACAGGAGCATGGTTTTATTTTGTAATTAAAACATCCTGAATGATGCAACACACATATGCTGTAAGAACTCTGATTTGAAAACTCCAAATCCAACCAAAAAGCTGTTTCTCATGAGTTGTGTGAGATGCTGCTGAAACAGCTGTTGGAGGCAATCTGCATTCAGCCTTACAGAAAGCCACTGAGTAAGCAATATTTAGCACTCCTCACATTGTACTTACAAAGAAAAGGCAACTCCATGGATCAAGCTAGTAGTAATATTGTGCAGAATTTTAGGACAGCTAATTTTCTTATGTTAACACAATTTAAGACTCAAAACACTTAAAGGCACAAAAAAACTATCGTGACTGTTCAATAAACTGCCTTTTCCTATTGCAACGTGAATTCTATATTATTCAAAAAGTACAGTTTAGTCACAGTAGTTCTTGATATCCACAATTACTACTAACTTTTTAAAGTAAAAAGTTTCTTAAATGACATGAAATAGCTACTGTGCAAGGACAAAACAACTTGGACACCTCCCTTCTGTTGCTACATGAATGACATCCACTACAGGAGACTCAGGGAGTTTTCAGATCTGTAAATTAGTGGTAGCTTTTTGCTGAACACATAAGATATAATGTATATAACCCATCTACTACACAGCTATTACACTGTGATCAAACCAGGAGCAAACCCAAAATATAGCAGTGAAAAAGTGTTCCGCAGATACTCATGGCTCAAATTACAATCTTTCAGGATTTTGGTCTTTTATGGACAAACCAGACCATCAAAATCAACAGGAATATTTTCACTGACTTTGAATCAGGATGTTCTTGCAGACCAACAAGAAAGTATGACTTTGTAACCTCTTTTTGGATTTTTAGATCTCCTTTCCACAAAATACAGCCAAGTAAGGCAGGAATTTCTGTCTTGAGTTACTGACATCCATACCTGAGCCAAAAATGCTCTGAGACAACAAAGACAATATAATGGTAGATTTAAATAAGCTGAATGTATGTGGAATATTTCATGTATGTTTTCCAGATCTTCACCAGAAAAGGAACAAAAGACTGCAGCTCATAATTTTTTATTCCATAATGTATAACTTTGTAAAATAAAAGAACCTGGCTTATAAATTGACTTGTCTTTTATTTACAGGCTATTAGCAACCTATTAATGGCAAACAGACTGTAATTATAACTTTAATTATAAACCTGCATTAATTCAAGGTGCTGATCTTGAGGTCAACTCTTATATTTCCTGGAATCTCTGCTGACCTTTGGAAGCCTAAGTGGAGGGTCAGCATGAGACAAACATTCAACATCCACTTAATTTTTTTTAAAATAAATTAAAATAGTGCAAAAATATACACTTGGTTAGAATGCTACAATACAGAGGTTTTTCCAATTCATAATTTATAATCTGTGAGGCTACAAAATCTGCAATCTACTATTACAAAAATAACGTACTAGGAAAAAAAAATACAAGACAGCTTATGCTAGACATTACTTGAAATATAATTCTAAACAAAAAAAACCCCTTAGAAACACTTATTCAGCAGCCCTTTAAAAAGTCATAACAGATATTGCAACTGTGGGAAGGTACTGAAAATTATCAATATATTAAAAATGCTTCTCTAGGCATTTTCTGCCTATCCATAAAAATTTATAACCAGCAGTGAAGTAATTTAAAAGCCTCTTCACTTCTTTCTCTAACAGAGACACACCTTCCCCAGAAACATTACCAGGCACAATCCTTTGCCCCATTAGCAATACTGTAACATTGCTGAAATTACGGGTTCAAATTACTGCAATTTGGCAGTGAAAAACAACATTCTTTTATTTGGCCATTCTTCAACCCCTAAGGAGTAACTCTGGGTAATTGGAAATAATTTTTGGGTGGTTCTGTAACAGCAGAAAATCTTGACAAGACACTTGGAGGGGCAGGGAAGGTGTTTAGACTGATTTGTATCAAGAGTTGGGCAGCTTTACTAATAACACACTGTAAAGAACTAAAACACAATTCTGGTAATTCAATCTTTGAAGACTAGGCAGGATAGATTGGTGAGATTTTCTCCGTAGAGTTATGACATTTCAAGTAAATTAATTTAATTGCTAAATTAAGCACTTTAAGTATCAAGGATCTCACCAAAATATCTACCACTTACACTTCTGAGCCTGAAATTAGACATCAGAAAAACATCCTAATATGTATAATACACATAAGAAATACTACTCTGTGAGTTCTAGAATATTTTAAAATTCAAGCTGCCTAATAATTCATTCTAGCAGTCTGACCACCTTAGGTTTAGCCTAAAATAAGAGTGAAAACAATATTTAAAGTACTTAACAATCTTCTGTGGAAAAAGACGATTTTCCCCACCCTAAAATAAAGCAAGAACTTAGATGCACTTTCCCCAGGAATTCTGGTTTCCTGTGTCTTGATATTAGTCATTATAGATGTTACCAAAAGATACAATTTTTGATAAAAAATATTTCAGTTTCTTTATTTCTGTCAGTTACTTCAAAGCCATTATTATTTCCTAAGTTGCTCTCATTTCTTTTGACTATTGCTGCAGTGGAAGCAGAGGTGATTCTTGATGGTCTTTATGGTTTGGGGTTTTTTCTCATAAATGCCTCATGTTTATTTTGGGATCCAAAACACTTCAGAGATTTTCAAGCTTCTTTGGTCAATATGAGTACACATTCACTTTTAAATATAATCTTCTATTAGTTCAGCTGAACCCTTATTTTTTATTTTGATGAATACTAGCAGGGTGGTTTTTCTTTTTTTTTCAGGAACTTTGCTTCTCCTCATTTCCTTTCCATTTCAGCTAAGTAATATGTGTATTGAATAATATTACAAAACTAAACTTGCAAAGCCTTTTGCAATCACAAAAACTGGCCAGCTGTTTATTTTCTGGTTCTCAAGCAGTTTTCAATACCTACCTAAGAGGCTTTGATCAATGCATGTTCCATTCATCAATGATTTTCCTTCTGGACAAGCACATGTTGCACCAGAAGGGTTGAGCAAACAAATGAATTCACATGTCAGGTCCAAGCATGGATTAGGCACTGTTTAAAAAGATAAAACATTAAAAATATTGGGTTTGGCTTTTATTTAGAATTTAGAACTTTAGACAAGATAAATAATGAAATATAAAAATCCTGATACACTTCCAGTTTCCAGGATATCAACAACTTAAAGTCCATTAACACACTCACTCAAACAGCAGTGCAAGACTCACAGAAGGATGGAATTAATTCCAGGAACAAAAACTGTATTGGTAATATGGAGTAAAAACCACATCTGCTTTTGGCTAGATGTGTTTGCATTCAGCTCTCTTCTAATTTTTTGTATCTCATTACACTGAAGGTACAAAAGGTATTTGTGTCCACATTTGTGCAATGTCCTTTCAACTGAGTGAAAACGCATCAAACAACCTAAATCAAACTTATATAAAGATATATAATGAAATCTAGTTTCAGTTTGTGCAGCGGGCTCTGGTTCATATTTATACAATCAGATTATTCCCCTCAGCCTCCCACCCCCAGCTGAACATGCTCAATGCTGAGGCTGAAGGAATTATCCTTACTCACAGTCCATTTGTTTGTAGCGGTGAAAAATCAAGGCACTTTTTGCTTTCTCAACATCCACACTCAGATACTCCACAAGGCTCCTGCCAAACTTGTGTACTCGAAATGCACCATTTTTAGGACCTGCTCCATATATGTAATCCTCAAAAATGTCGATTCTATGTGGATGCAGTAAACCTTGAATAAAAATAGATAATAAATACATATACACAGTCAAATAATAAATACCTTTGTTTTAATAACAACTTCAATTGCATTTCTATGATTATGACCTGAA
The DNA here is from genome assembly GCA_035583235.1 of Hafferia zeledoni. Taxonomy (NCBI): domain Eukaryota; kingdom Metazoa; phylum Chordata; class Aves; order Passeriformes; family Thamnophilidae; genus Hafferia; species Hafferia zeledoni. The sequence continues at coordinate 4,546,541 of JAWWEV010000172.1, read as the reverse complement.
AACATTTCCATTCAGATAGCTGGTTTTGTACCCACAAAGGCTGCCTTGAAAAAAACAATCTGCTTAAAAGGAACTCCTCCTACACTGCAAGCAACTAAAATCTCAAGCTTTCTATTAGTTTTTCACACAATTCAGCCTCAGAAACTGGCTGATTATTAAAAATTAGGGAAACTCTATGCTTACAACATACTTAGGTACAACACATTAACGAGAAGTATGTGACATGGAAGAAACAGATAATTTTGCTTTAAATCAAAGAAGTTACTTCAGCTCCCTCAATATATTTGAAATGCTGGGGTTTGTACTACACATCTTTTAATTAATAATTATAGTAAATTAATGCAAAATAAATTCTTAACTCTACCAATTCCTCATTTTAAGAGCTATGAGGGCCTATTAGACAACCTGTTTTGATTTCCTATGCCCAGCTGACTGTAGAATTTCACACATTTACCCATGTAACAAGGCAATGGCTTCTGAGTAAAACTTCTTTGCCAAAGCTGCATCTCTAATTGAAGCCATAAAGACACAGAATCTTGTGATACCTTGTTCCTGATGTTACCTCTATTTACACTGAAACTGGTTTTGTATTACATTTGCATTTATTTAAGTTCAACTGTCAGGCTTTATTTCTTCCTACTGTTCTTTCATGCTATCAGTACTTGGTACTCAGTATTTTATTGCAATACATACATATTTACTAATTCTAATTCATTACTTTATGCTTGTTTATTTAAATGGGTTGAAGCTTTTAGTCTCATTGCGAAGCAATTTCCAAACTTCCCTCATTTCCCTTTGATTCTGTTAGAGGAGGTTGTAGGCAGATCCCTGCACTCAAAGGGATCTTTATTCAGATGACTGTCTTCATGTATATTGAACCAAGCTGTGCAATAATATGCTTAAAACCCAAAATACAATGATTTAAATCTGGTCCTGCTCAATCTGGATTATGGGTGATCTTTCCTAGTGTATTCCAGAAGACCCTGGTGAATTCTGGGCAGTTGGTGAACATACTTAGTAGCCCCAGATGTAACATCACCCTGGTGAAATCCTGGCACCAACTGCCCACTAAGCAATTCTCCCCAAAAGCCTGCTATCAAATATTATTTTTGTAATGTGTTCTCTCTCTTTTATACTCATAAATTGTTACTCAAACTGTTAAAATGCCAACATGCAATTCTATAAAAACAAAGTCTGCTTAACCAGAATCTCTTTTCTTATCAAGGGAACTTTCCTCATTCATATTCTGTTAGGAGAATTCTGTGATTACTTGCTGACCTGAAAGCCAAGCCTGTTATTTCTCCCAGAATTGATTCAGATCAACTGCTCTACAAACACTACAGTTCCTGTTCAGTGCAGACAGCTCTAATTTCTTAGTCAAGGTTCTCCTGTTGCTGTGTAAGCCCAGGTGAGACCAAGCCTAAATATTAACCACAATATTAATGCATAATACCTAAGCTAAAGATTAGATAACAAACTTGGAGATTTTCCTATATCATGGAATCTCTGCTCCCTGAAATTAATTTTATTAGATTATACTTAAGCTAAAATTCTCTTATCTTAAATATCTATTGGTTCAGGTAATATCTGAAGCATTGTCTAACAAAAGCAATAAATATTGTTTAATAATGACTGCTTTTCGCTGACAGTTTCCCTGAATAGTGAAACTTCAGGCAAATGGAAAAGAATAGGAATCATGTTGAACAAAAGCTCTCCATACCTTGTTTAGTGCTCACAGACACCACGGAATCGGAACCATCAAAACGAACACTGCCAATGACAGACAATTCAAAGTCAGCCCAGAACAGGCGCTGACTGAACTGATCAACTACGAGACCTACAAGGAAAATAAAATTCAAACAGGCATATAAAACCTGAAGAGAAATTAATATTTTTATGTGACTGTACATTTTTATATCATTCATATCCTTGTGTACACAAAGTATAGTGACAATGGAAAAAAATACATATGGAAACCAAGGAGAATAAAATGTAACACTGCCCACCTTAAGACTTGCCCTTGGGGCAACCATGGTTTTTTTCCTTTCTTTAAGTTTCTGTGCAGAGGTCAGTACATTTCCCACCCCATTATCCTCAGCAGGGAGGGATATACACCAGGTGAGAATTAAACATGGACTCTAATCCTGTAACTTGCTTTACCAACAGAAATCCACCATGCCAACAGACTTCTAAGCAGCAGCACCACTGTGATTGCATGTTAAAACCAAGATATTCAGAATTCACAGAATCTTCCTAATTTATCCTGTTTCCACAGGTATATAACTGTGTTCTTATTCTTATCACCAATACTTTACGTAGAGTAATTATCATAGATTTTAAAATCAGATTATTTGAACTAGTGCTAGAAGACTTAAACAGCAATACTGGCATATTCATACATATTCACTTATATATGAAAAGAAAGCACAAGAGTGAGTGACTGACAGCACAAATGAGAAAAAAAGGTAGATAAAAAATTGTAACTACCCAGCCCCTAAGCAATAACTAAATAGTTAAATAAAGTAGCCTGTGTCTCATAGAGAATGATTAAATGATTAATATGCCATTTTAGGTCATGTCAAAAAATTCAGCCGGAAAAAGTACTTGAACCATAAAATAATTTCATTCTGAGCTTTTGAAGTTGCAGTGTATTTTTAATAAGAATAGGCAAAAGTATTTTTCTTCCTATTTATATATGTAGGTAAGTCAGAAAAAAACACATCAAAAGAAATTATACATAACAGCAAAAATACTCTTCTTAAGGTCATAAATTAATTAGCTACAAATAGATGAGAGGAAGTAGAGAAAGTCTGACTCAAACTAGTGAAATATGTTCGCATTTGAAACTCCATTGAAAAAAAATCAACACTGGTATTCAAGGATACAGCTAAAGAGAATAATTTCTGGTCAGAGGCAATCCCAGAGTGTCAGTTCTGTGTGATATATGGTCCTGTAAGGGGGGATGTTTGAGAAGCAACCCCCACTCTGCAGCTTTAAATTATTCTTTGCATTTTAATATGAATATTTAAATACCAAATAATAAATAAATAAATAACATTGTCAATTTATCTTTCACACTATCAGAGATAAGACACTGGGGGAAAAGTGTTTATTTTTGTTTTATACATATAGCACTCCTGTGCAAGTAATTTCCATAGAAATCCTATGAAGTCAAGCCCAAATGCTCAAACTCTCCCTCCCATTTACTTGAAATAGAAAAGAGGTGCATTAATTAATTTATGAGTACTGTGAACAATAGTAGTAAAGTCTTGTTTGGAAGAAAATATTAAAGGTTTGGATACTTTCTTTGCATTCTTTCTAAAAAGACATGGATCTGTGTGAAATATCTGACAAAAAAACTAAAAGACCCCTTAAGGATCTACTTTCTACTGTGAAGTAAAGGAATAAAAAAGCACAGAGGGTGTCACAGGAGTGTTTTCAGGCAGTTAGGACACAATACTCTGGCAAGACAGTTGTGAAAATCCCTCTTTGCAAAGACTGATCATGTTTTGGTAATTCTCCTGATTTTCTTAATTTTATTTATCTCTGTAAGGAGACAGAGATCTGGTTAAATGCTTGCAAGAAACTTTTTTATATGAAATACAGAATGGAAAATTTAAGAAGAAAAGGTCTTGCAGTTCGGCTTCTGGTCATTGCTTGCATTTTCAAGTAGGTTTAATATCATTATTACCAACAAAGTTTAATAATTTCACTAATCCAAAAGAGATGGCAAAAACAAGGGGGTTAAATGCCCTTTTGGTCACGAAGTGGTGATGTGCTCTGTAAGACATAACCTTAGTGATCAACCATGATAATGAGACAAAAAAGCACAATTACAGCAATTAGGTTTAAATCTAGTGAATTGTGTATCTGGCATGTTCACAATATCTTATAAAAGTTCAGTAAAGAATATATCAACACTTTTATAATTATAAAATTCTGTTTTATTTTAGTCTGAACAATCAGAAGCTTCTAACTGAATTTATTATTGACTATGTATGCTACTATTACTATAACTCTTGTGCTTCCTCTTCACAAAGCTTTCCCTGTCACATCTGTAATTTCTTGAGTTGCTATATTTTAATCTAAGCATGTCAATAGAGTGTTTACTTTAAGGATTCAGCTTAATTTGCATGAACACCACCATAAACCCACCTTAGCACATGACTTAACTATAGGTTAAAATATCATACATGTTACTGTGATAGTGGCAGCTTCTGAGGTGCTTAGATACTCAGGTATCTCCCCTTGAAAGAATCCTGTTTTTACAGAAATGCTTACCAAGATTGGACAACCCCTAACTTGCAATATTAATAAATTATCATTTTAAGCCTGAAGAAACAACAGATATTGCATAAGAAAATGGGTCATGACAAAATAATCTGTGGTTTCAAGACAGGATGCTGTCATTTAAGAGACACATTTCATTCTGAATTTATGACTTCCTTTGTTGTAAAAATTACTTTTATGCTGCCAATGGAGTCTTAAATGCAATTCACAAGATCTCAACAAGTACTGTCAAGCTTCAAAATAGTTCTAACTGAAATAATTAAGTTGTTGCTTCTTTGAGCACCTAGACCTTGTTTTGTACTATTTGCAGTGTTTCAGGAAAATAACCAGAACAACCTTTGAGATTGCAAATGCATTCTTAAAAAAGTGTTTCTCACCACTAACTGTTGTTCCCTTAATTGCTTTTGCTTGTTCAGTGGTATTGAAGAAATAACATTTTAACTGATTGTATACAGTACTTTGTACTGATTTGTTAAACCATGTTAAGCTTTGTTACAAAAGTTACTCTTTTTAAGGTGTATTATTTGAAAACAGAACCAGGAGGCTGAATAGTAACTGCATATGAATAACAAGAACACATATTGAAAAAAGTTTTAGGGTTTGGTTTGTGTTGGGTTTTTGGTTTTGCTTTTTTTTGTGTGTGTGTTTTTTTCGTTTTGTTTTGGTTTGTTTTGTTTTGGTTTTTGTTTTTTTTTGGCACGGTGGTGTTCTTTTCTTTGGAAAATGAGAAATTGAAATCTACAGTGCTTTGCCAAGTGTATTTAGGAAAAATTATAAGCCATATACCTGTAGGTCTTTGTAAGTTCTTCTGAACCAATATCCTTCTCAGAGTACCATCCATAGATGATTCCTCTATGTGAGAGCGATCCCCAATAACCGTCCAGTACATCATCCTAAAAGTATTACACATAAAAGTTAAGCTGGATGTCTATACAGAAACTCAAAGAACCTCACAGATACTAAATTATGATGAGCGTTTCAACCTTGCTGACAGATGGGAGAGAACTGATCCTGGATTACATACAGGTAAACTGAGCAGGAAGGTTAAGTAAATGACTTGGAAAAGTTTAGACATTTGTAGGCATCATAAATTTCTCTTCCTCTATTTTGCAATTTTGCCGGAATTACCAAAGCAGAGAAATGTTGCAACATACATACCCTCTTTTAGGATTTACAGCAATTGCATATGGTTCTCCTGCCATGCTTGTGAGTAGCCTGGTGCAGTTGGGCCCATTCAGTTGCCCAACATTGATGGAGTATCTCAGACTGGTCCAGTGGGTTGTGTAGTAGCTGAACCAGTGCATTCGGGAATGGTCAGTCCAGTAAATATTGCCCGTCACCCAGTCCACAGCAATGCCCCTGGGCCTTTTGAATTCTGGACACTGAAAGGAACAGATGTCACAGTCAGATTGATGGAAATGATCTTTTGTAGCAGCTGCGCTGCCACAGATTCAGTTTTTTTTTACAGTTAAGTAACTTTTTGTTTAATACAGTGAAATATTTAATAACGCTGCAATGGAAGGACAAACTCCACCTGCAGGAGGGCAGCTCTAAGGGGTCTGCTGACAGTTCCAAGTCAAAGCAGAAAAGCAAGTCAATGGTTCTAAATTGCTTTTTCAAGGCCACCTACATTAAGAAAAAGGCACTTTGGCATCAAAAACTTGAACGATTGATAATGAAGCAAATAAATGTTATAGACTGCAATTCAAAAGGAAATATTAAGATTATACAACTATTATATTCCACACAGAAATGTCTCATCCCAAAGCCCTCAGTGAAAAATACTGTGGAAAACACAGGGAGAAAATCACATTAGTATTTTCCATAGTGATTTTAGCCCACTTTGATGCTAAATACAATGTACTGCAACTTATTAGAGAAATTGGAGTTTGAAGCCTAATCACCTTTTATAGGTTGCACATGGGGCCTGCACAACTCCAGACCATGTCAGCTTGATGACTTTTGATCAAAACTGCTGTCTATTGTAAACTCTAGTTGCAAGGCAAAGAATTAATGGCAAAAAGGAAAAGTGGGAGGAAAGCTGCAGAAACACCTTGGATTTGCAAACCATTTTGGTGCAATGGTAGATTATAGAAAAATTTTTTCCCCTAAACTTGGGTTTGACTGGAGAAATCATGTTACACATGCAGCAGGAACCTTTCACTTTGCTATGTTCAACAGGAAGACTAAATGACAAACCCAATGCATATCACAAGCAGATGTGAAGCAATATTTTATCTTATTTGCTTTACAGATCTTCTTGGTATGGAATTCCTGTGGAATAACATATATAAGTGTTTTATTTTTGCTTAAAATAACTTCATTACAAATGACAGAACAGTAAAAATAAATGAAAAGCAGTATTACTAGAAAATTTTCAGACTTTTTTTTATGCAAAAGATAACATTTTCCTTGCCAGATGAGCATCCCAGTAGGTGCAGTGATTCACCAAGCCACCATTTCTATTACGTAAGTAGGATTGTTTAAAAACCCCAACCAGCCAGCTCCAGAACAAGGGTCTCCTAAGGGCATAACCACCTATAGCTCTAAGGGAAAATCATAAATTAGTGCTATTTAAAGAACACAGCCTAGGAATAGTTTGCATTCCCAGGGATGCACTGCATTCCAGGCGTTGGGAGCGTCCCTGGGGATAAATCACAGCAGTGCTTAAGGGTCCTTGTTAAGCTCCCACAGCACTGGGGCTGGGGCAAGCTGCTAATATCTGACTGAACACACCACAAACCCTGTGTTTCTCCTCCTATTATATGGTGCAATTATTTTAATGTTCAGCTTTTTGTCCTCTTCCATAAAAGAAACAGTACTTGAGTTTAAGTGTGAGGTCACTCTGTGTTGAGTATTCACCTCAGATGACTTGTACCTCTCTCTCCAAGGATTCTGCCAGTCAACAGCTGCACCAGTTATCACCAACTCACTTAGACTGTCTGAACTCGATTGAAATTAAATCCTCTTCTCCATCTGTCAATAAACTCTGAAGAGTTGATATTTACTGTTTCTTTTAATGCTTCAATTTATACCAGGCTTAAACCCCTTTTCACAGGAAAATAGGAGAGCTACTTGAAGCTATTCTCTGAGGAAGGCTCTTGATATGCTAATTCCATGGAGCAATTTCACTCGAGATAGATTTTTGCATTAATGTAATTACCTGAAAATGCAGGTGACTTTGTTCAAGTTTACTGTCCTGATTTACATATCAAAGTCTAGATATAAAAGTTATAAAGTAACCTTTGAAAACTTATCCATTAAAAAACTTGGGTAAAAATTAAGAAATTCTAAAGCTTTTTAAAAACCAAATTTCAGTGACAATATTAAAGCAACACTATAAAACCCATTAACCTATTGATCAGTTATATATAAGGCAAAAAAATTTGAATATTAATGAGATGATGCTGGGAAAATAACTGAATACAAGTGCAATACTGAGTACAATGAGAAGTAAATTTTTCACAAATATTAATAAGTAGTATCTGATACAATCTGTCCCTTTTTCTCAGACAGATTTGCAAAAAAGCTTTGTGTGGCTTGGATCAAGCATTGTCTTGCAGACCTACTTGCACTGAGGGGATAGGAGACCATGGTGTATAAGAAATACATCATTTTTTCAATAATGTTGAAGTGAAAAGGAAGTGACTGACTAAAGAGTATTCTCACATAACAGCGAAACAGAGATATGAAAAGAAAAAACTAATTCAGTACATTAGAAAAATAGTAATTCTGGGAATATTTTATCTTTATTAGTTTAAACAGGAGATAGTGACAAATCAGCTGTGAAAAATTCAATCCCTGAAGTGCAAAGAAGTCTCAAGGAGCTTAAGTTGAATTCTGTGGACTTGTAATGAAGCACACATGCATTAGAGAGGTGGGGGGTCATCAGAATACTCTTATCAATTGCAAAATGCATCTGCATATTATCCCCCCCAAAGAAAGAAAATAAATAAATAACAACTCCACTCCTCAACACTAATTTCACAAAAGTTTACAAGTTCTTTATTTTTTAATAATGAACTCAATGTAGAGATCTGTCTGTTGGGATTTCTTAGGCACAGGAATCTACCACACTTAAATGGAAAAGAACACCACAGTAGAATTACTCCACATCTTCAATACAAGTTTCCTTCTGCAAAACTCAAATGACATAACTGACCCAGGAAACGCAAGGAATTATTTGCTCCTTCAGATCTACTTTACATACACTTTCTATCAACAAAATACAGACTCTTCTGCTGGGCAAGTGGAAAGGATGTTTCTCATATCCCTGCTATCACAGAGAAAAGTATCTTCAGTGTCCATTAGTGTTTACACCCTCAGGCTTTTTGCCCTGCTGGTGCCAAAGGTCAGGCAGTCATTCATTTGGAAAGAAAATATCCTTGGATGGAATGTACTTAGAAGTGGTTTCAGATGTGTATGAATTATAGATGAAAGATTAGGCTACTGTTGCTATTACTGTTTATTCTGCTGGTTATATAACAGTATTCACGTGCTGGAAGGTCATCACTGTTACCTCTCCTAAGCTGAAGCAAACATGGAGCAGCCAAAGAAGTGTTATTTCTAAGTGGATTTATTACTAGCCAAGAAAAAACTGAAAACTCAACTTTACCAGATTAAGAGTAAAAAAACCAAAAAATCTAAATTTACAGCATTATAGAAACACTCATTTGAAGACCACATTGCTATCTTCAGTTCAGCACTATCACTTCCTAGGGAATTTTGTATAAATATATTAGGTAAAATGAGTATCAATCTGCATTTATTTTATTTCAAGTAAAGACCACTTGAAAACACCCTAGCTTAGAAAAATTCACACTTGTGCTGTAAAGTGCAAACTTACATTTATGCTTATTCAAAAGAAGATATTATGCAGTTCAACATATAAAGGAGTAAATACTCACTGTTCTAATTGTTATACCTTTGACAATTTTATTGTCTATATGGTTGCTATAGAAACTGAGCTTGTCTTTAGACTATCTACATTTTCTGTCTTCCAAGGATTTCAAATTCATGCCTTTTTTCTTAAATATCCCTATTATATCTCTCTTTTCTCTCTTAAAATAAAAACTTGAGAGTATACAAACTTTCTAAGCTTCTAATATACTGGGGTTTTTTGCTGCAGAAAAGTTTTTTAAATACTACAGTCCAATTCTCTTAGAGACTCTCCCAAATCTGTCAGAATCTTGAATGGAGAGGCATTAGTAGACAAACATACCATTGAAATAAAATCATTCTCACACGGACATTTTCAATTTCTAAATAAGCACAGGTTATTAAAACAGAAAAATAAAGAAATTTGTGTCATTTAATCTTTAATTTTGGTCACTTACTATCAAGCCACTGCTACTTTGCCTTCTCTCTCTGTCGTGAAGTCTTCTGTAGAAAATGCCTCCTGGATTAAACTGAGTACTCCAAACAATCATATCCCCTCGAAAATATGCATCCATTCCAGTTATCCTTGAATTGTGTTCAATATGTGATATTTGCTGATGAGCATCACTGTAGTTGAATGGATATGCAAAACCCAGGATGTCAGTGTCATTAGCAACATAGAGAACTTGATCTTCAGAGCCTAGGGATTATTATAATGAAACAAAAATAAGGTAAATGTCAACTAATGCAAAATCAGTGGTTTACACTCAAGTAGCTTTTTGGTGTTTATCTAATATAATTTCTCATGTTTTAATTATTTTCTGGTTGTTGAAGGCTGCAAAAACACACTCTGGGCAATAAATACAACTCTGACATCAATATACATTTATTCAGAGCTCTCCAAACTCAGTGTGACATTGAAGACTATCTGTTAAGGAGCATGTGAAATAAGAATTTGGAACACTTTTAAGCAATATGCAAGAAACCAAGATATTATTCATTAAGCCCATAAGAATCCCATTTTTTTTTATTTGCATGGTATCTTTAAGGGGTTCTAAACATATACAATAAAGGAACACAGAGCTGTCAATAAACATTATTTTAAATTGTTTAATTGGAAATTGAATGATTCTATCTTTATTGAAGGCAGTGAAGTTTTGAACTCTACTGCAACACAACCTGTGCAATTGTTTCTTACACCTCCTTATTTCGGATGGTAAATGGATACCTGCGAATGGGTAATACTAATGGATACCCAATTATCATCTTTGATTCAGATGTTGTAAAGTGTATTAGTCATCAGAAAATGCTCTCTAGTATCCATCCATTAAGTTTTGAGAAAGTTTAAAATGTTCTGGATACATTAGAATGCATTTGTAATGTTCTATTTATTTTCCAATTCATATCACATTTATCCATAGATATATAATAATGTCTGTCCAATACATGTCCTCCTTATGAGTATGAAACATCAAATATAATTTATTCCCCTCCTCCTGATAAACACAAAAACAAAGAGGAGTTTTATAAAAGCAAGTATCAGTGAGGGAAAGAGGGAGGCATTAACTGTATTACAATGGAAATGAAGCTTGTGAAAAATTCAGTTTTAGGATAACAACTCCCAGATTTTTAAATTATAAGCCCTCAGAATTATGTCTGTGTTCCTTTAATAACAAACCATTATTCTCAATTCATAACCTTGTTTGCTCCCATGACTTTAGCAACAGGCAAGGATGTTAAACGTTGATAGAGTGTATGTTATGAAGGAATTACTAATGAGTGATTCATACGACCTTCCCGTGGTAAATTTGTATCAAAAAATGTGGACAGGACCTGTAAGAAACCTGACTATCACCATTTAACTCTGGGTGTAGCTACATTATTGACTGCTGTGCTGCAAAGAGGGAAGGGCTGGCATTCCATCATACAGCCTGTCACGGTGCTGGGATAGAAGGACACAGGATGTGCTCACTGGCCATGAGGTTCAGGTCAGGAACTGCTCAGAGTTGTGCATGAGGGTGTAGGAGAACCACTCCCTGTAACCTCAGCACCCACTCTGTGCTGAACACTCCAAGTCACACCAAAATCTCATTACATTGCAGGGGAGATGCTGTGATACAGATCCATAAAGATTATGTGATCTTTGCTCAGTCAGCTGTTTTATTGCTCGTTTCATGATTTATAAGCTACGCAATACCCAGACTTCACAACTACCTCCATTTTGTGCGAATGAACAACAGAAAAAACATCTATGTGTGTTTATTTCTTTACCTTCACTGGACCACATCTAGGCTGCTGATTTAAATAAGAAGTATGCAATTAGCTCATTATACTTTGAAAAACTCCACTTAAATGACTTGTGTAGAATTTATCAACACAAAGCAAAATATTAACTCAAAACACTACTTAATTTATTCTTAAAATATGTTTCTAAGAAGGATTTGATTCTTCTCTCAAGCTTCTAAAGCTTCACGTGCTTCCATGCTTGCTAATGTATAATCACTGTCTTTATTTATGTGTATATTGCTGGAAATGGAAGACACCGAAACTGGAAATGGACTTTCAAATTAAGTAAGTTCATTTACATAGAGATTATAAGAATATTCTGCTTACTGAAATGCAAATAAAATCTGAGTGTTTTTAAGAATTATTTATGTGTACTATTCAGGAACCATGTATCTAAAAAGAAATAGTACCTGCCACACTTTAGTGTTACCAACAATGTACATAACAAATGATTTAGTACTGCCCCTCTAGTTTGATTTTTGTAGCCTTACCTTTTGCTATGCAGCTGTTATTCTTCTCCTTATAATTTTTCTCACATGCACATCTGTATGATCCCTTAATATTATTGCAGTGTTGGGAGCAGGCACCAAACACCATACACTCGTTGATATCTATAAAGAAGAGAATTGTAATTTATATACCTATAGTTAAAAGCACTATTATTCAAGGTTTTTTTAATATTATTTCTGCATCCTTTGTATCAATTTAGCCTTATTAGAACTTGAAATCAGCTTTGAGAATAAAAACCCCTGCTACAATTATGTCCAACATACCCGTCTCTGGTACCGTCAAAACTACATGATTATCCTCTACTGGAAAAGCTCCTCTTTATGCTGTTTTCTTAAGAGTCAAACAATGATAACTGATAGTTCCATTGGAGTGATCTGAACTTCTCTGAATTATTGCTCACAAATAAGAAAGTGAATTCACAACCTGTTCTCTGGGAAGGCAGATTTCTTTTATCTTTTCAATCAACCCTTTCATTATTACAACTATGTCTTTTTGCTGACCAGTATGGAAACATATATATCCAGACTACATTTGCTAACGAAGTTTACTTTCTATCTGTTTATTTTCATTTCAATTTTGTTTTATGCATCTTCATTATTTTAAGCACCTTAAAGTATTCTCATATGCCAATTTAAACACCAATCCCAATGGCTGAGTTAAATAATCTACTGTACCCATTTCCCCTTAACTCCTTTAATTGTCTGACTTGAACCTTTTGACGTTCACAACCAATGTTAAATCTTTGATAACCTCTCCCGGTAAAATGTATGAATCTACATCCGGTAAATATTTTTTTTTCTCCCCTTAATTCCATAGCTATGGAACAGCTTTTTCTGTGCAGAAAATAAGTATGTGATATATATCTCCTTCTCCAGCACAGAAAACTGACCACACAGTTGACCTTTAATACTTCACAGCAAGGGATGATGGAAAATATCTATACCTTCACATTGCCTATTCCTCCTGTTTCTCTGAAATCCAGGTTTACACTGACACAAAAGGGATGTTTTGGTCTGATTACAGTATGCATCATCTCCACAAGGGTTCACATTATCTTCACATGTATATTCAGTGACACCTAAACATAAACAAAATGTCTAAAAAAACCCCCTGATATATTTATTTAAACTGTTAAAAATGAGATCTAAAGTAACAACAACAAATAAATTTATCATTCTTTTAAAAGAATATCAGGTAAATTCTTAACAAATAAATGACACTACAGTTTTTATCTAAATATGCATACGAATTGACAGTATGTAATTGAGATACTACATTTCACATCAAGAATTTAATTCTAAAATTTGTTGCAAATATGAAGCAAAATACAATCAACTTATACTCAAACTTCATCAAAAACTTTTAACTATTTTAAAAAACTACTACAGCTTGAATTGCTATAAAATTTGCCTTTCTCTTGTAGCACAGAATTACCTCCTTTTTTAACTAAAAGAAACAACTTTACAAAAATAAATTTAATAAAAAAAAGTAAAAACCAAAACTTTTTTGCACAGATGAATGTCTTGGTTAATTGTCTCTCTCCTGCTACAATCACAAAATCAGACTCACTCATTTTGCAGTCCTGCTCGTCTGAACCATCTCCACAGTCATCAAACCAATCGCACTGCAGCTCCATCGGAATACATTTCTTATCATTACAAGCAAATTCATCTTTTTTACATGGTCTTGCTTTGTATGTGATTTTATCTGTATAATTACAAATTAATAAGGGAAAAAATAAATCAGTATTTCAAATTGTTAGATTATTTTACACACACACAAATTGGAATGACCACAAAGCATTAAGCAACTGGAAATTATTTCAAGCTTTATTTCTTTCAGTTTCTAATTCTGATCTACTAACCTCCAGTTAAGCTTTACTGAAGGACAAGCAGATCTCTGTAACAAAGTTTGCCTTCAAGTTGTTTTCTCTGATCTGAATGCCTTGAAAGGTAATATCACCTACCACAGTGATCTTCATCCGAGTTATCACCACAGTCATCGACCTCATTGCAAAGCTGCTCAGGGCGCAGACAAACCCTGTTGTTTCTACATCTGTACGGCCTTGTTGGAGGGCATGGAAACTTAACTGTATTAAAGAAAAGAATCAGCTATTACCCACCTAGAAGTCACGAACTTTCTCTAATGCCTCCTTAAGAAGGCAATTAGCAGGCACAGGAATGCAGTTCTATGTGACATATGAATGGTGCTTGATTTTAACTTCTGGCATCTAACAGGACAACACTTTAACACTGTTGGTAAGATCCTCATTTAGGGAACGAAACTATTTTCTGTGATAAGGGTAATTTATACCTCTTTTCTAGGATCAATAAATGCAGCAGAATTAAAACAAGTGGAATGATGATCAATATTACACTGTAGAAGTAACTTCTACCCTCTGTGGATTTCCCACAGGAAAAGATTCATTTCTCCCAAATATCATATCTGAAATTACAGAAAAGCAATAACAACAGAAAACTATATCCCACATTTCAAGCTAATCTTTGAAAAGCAAAATAACCAAAATTTAGACAAGTGTCCTTATATTTTTATGCATCTTACATGTCATTTCTTGCTTTACTACATGAAAAGCATTGAAAAATGTAATGCCATACCACACATTTCAGCAACTTCATCAGAGTTATCTCCACAGTCATCCTCACCATCACAAACCCAAAAATGTAGTTTGCAGAGGGAATTATTGCACAAAAATTCATCAGCTCTACATATATTTCCCCCTGGAAAGATGAAAAGATGACAGGAAAAAAAATGCAGGAAAACAGAGAGACAAAAGAAAACAAGTCAGCTTTTGATAAAACCAGTTAAACCACTTAGCACATACAATTTGCAGAGAAAGACACATGTAGCATAGCTAAATGTACAGATCCCTAATGAATGGATTGGAGAAATGGAGAGAAATACTCATTTAAAAATCTCTTCCTTGACCAAACTTCCTTCTCAGGACTGTTAGGTAGGAATTACCTGTTTGTTACAAAGACACCCACAGCTCACCAGCTAGACATGTTCCCCTGCGTTCAGCCATGTGTTCAAACTACCTGTCTTGTAGCTTCCACTGCTGCCTCCCAGCAAAGGTCTGGCTGCTACATTAGTTATTTGTGCCATTAGAGAATGGTATAAACCAGAAGACAGAAATTCGGTCAAATGTGGGAAAGGTCATATCAGTGCAGGCTTGTTCTATATGAGTGTGATGTAGGCACTGAGTAGATAAAACCAGGGGACCTCTAACAGTATCTTCCTTTCTGGAACTTCTGAAATTTCTCATTAGGATATTTACTGAACACAGAAAGCAGCAAGAATAAATTCTTCCATGTAACCTCAGTATTGAGTGAACCCTGAATCATCAAACAAAAGGGAACACAGACTGGGAGAAAG
>JAWWEV010000172.1:4475704-4522282 GCA_035583235.1 Hafferia zeledoni | reverse complement strand
CTGATGCACCCAGATAACATCAGGAAATTAAATTTATCCCAGCCAAAACCACTGCAACATGGCAAAATGGAAGTGAGCAAAAACCTAACACCCTTCCTTGAAATTCTCCTTCACAAAACGGCTGAAAAAGGTGACATGGAGCATCCTGCAGGATGAATGCTGCTCACCACGAGGGAATTAAAGTGCTAACAGGTGAGGTTTTCTCATGTGTTTACTGTGGCAGTAAACGTAGATTTTCTTTACTTGTTTTTATAATAACTTTACTTATCGTGGTTATCTAAAACAAAGACAAGGCTTGCTCTTTGGTGATCTGAGCCTAAGACTGGTAGGTGTACATAGAAAAGGAACCTTTGGTACTCATCACTTTGTCACACTAAAGTAGCACATGGCCAAACCTTGCTGCTTTTAGAGAACTCACACAAACCATTGTCTCTTGTTCCAAGTCAGCTGAGCCTTAAGCAATGTGAAGAATGTGAATTTACAGCAATTTACCCAATATGATATTATGAGATGCTTCAGCTTATTTTACTTCAATCTGCTCATTTAAAACATTTTCAGTAAAGATTAAATAATTGCTACTTCTCATTGCATTTCAGATACAAACTCATCCCAGGACAAAATTAACTAATTTGTTTTCCTGACAACTTGTAGAAGCAACAAAACAGCATTAGGAAGATTTTCGAGCAACGTTAACATTTTTCAACTGATTGAATTCATATCTTTCTACAGCATTATTATGTTTGCTTTGCTTCAATGTTTACAGTATATTATATTTTCTTTAATTACATTAAATAAAAAATTACTGGTGCCTTCATAGCAGGAATGATAGTCATAACTAAAGAGTTTTTCTTTGAAGTTTCCTGAAAGGCAAACCACTATTTTTGCTCTATTTTTTTCTTAAAAATACAAATAGACTCTGAAAGCAAATTCCCTCTCCAAAGATATTACCTCAGAGGAGTTTACAATGTATTCTACTTAGTGCAAACTCATGATAGACCTATAGCCTTCCTGATAATTTCTACTTATTTTGGTGTCCAAATATAGTTAAAGAACAATAGACTGTAAGATAAATGCAGTTAAATAACAAATTCAGAATGGGCACAATGATTTGCATGATATCACTAATAATTTCTCACATCCTTATATGACATTTTTTAATACACACTCTGTTACACCCTTGATAACTTCCCCAGGATAGTGAATTCCTTGCATGTGAACAAATTACAGACAAAAATGTAAATACTTGAGCTGAGTTTCTATAATTCAGTGAATTCTTTCTGCATTCTTGAGAAACAAATCATTTTTCTGATATAATTACCTGACAGCACTTTATATATTCATGTATGCTATGAACAATTTATCACAATGTGCAATGCAATACAATCTGTCAAACGCTTTTGAAGTTCTAATTTCACATATATTTGTTTCATTACACCTTATTCTATAAGTGACTTGATAGTCTATAAAAATTTTATCTATCTGTTTCAAACAGCAGAACAGTATTGTGCACTTTGCCAGTGCTTCCAAGATGTTGACTTTTAAAACTCTGTCAGCCCAGTGTATTTAATTTAAACAGTAGAATATGGATTTAAATAGTGAGAAATTAAGCATGCTTTTGAAAATCAAAATAAATTTTAAAAAAACCCAAACACTCTTTAGTTTAATGCACTGGCTGTGTCTGGGTACTCTCAAGTCTCTAATTCCATACATTATAATTAATTACAGATTTTTTTATCTGCAAGTCTGGAGAACAGCCAAGAACTGAACATATAACTTTGTTATTGATAAGAAGACAAATTTGGCGAACTTAATAAATATTTAAAAAGTCCCAAACATGACTGCTCCCTCATTACTTGAGCATCTTTTAGTCACTTTTACTATGATGATCTGAACTTCAAAGAAGAAAGTCATTACTACTGGGTGATACACATGGCAAATTCAAAATAAGATCCTCAACAATTATTTTGCAAACAGTAATAATATTTTTTAGAAGTTTTAGTTGTTTGTTGTTTTTTCTTTAATTTTCAAAAGATTGTTCAGTCATGTAGATTAACGCCACGATAGCAAAACTATGACCACTTATTTGATTTTTACATGAGAATAAAAGAACATAAAATAAGTTATTGCTATTTATAATAAAGGCAACTGACACTAATAATCAATTCCTAAGTAAGAGCTCCCACAAAGCTAAGAAAGCTTTTGTGTGTCAACCCCCCAGGGTATAACAACAAAGGGATCTCAGTGACTGCTGAGCCACATGGTATTTTCCTTTTTGATGAAACACTTGCATATGAAAACTGCAGCACTATTGCTTGAAGGAACTCATAACATTTTCAAATGCAGGTGGTAATTCCAAGGCAGACAAATCCACTGTAGCCTCTCAAGCAGAATGAGCCACTCTCTACCCATGGACACCACATCTCAAAGTGGTACTCAGGGCAGGTACTCAGCATCAAATTGCCTAATTTCCTAAGCTTTCTAAATCATTACCTTGAAGATACTAAATATACATGCATGATATGCCATCAGGAATGTGTGTTCAAGGTCATCTACAAACCAAGATAAAAATTTCTTGTATTTCAAAGTAAAAGAACAAAAAGAACAGAAATTGTCAACTGAAAAGAAGGGATTTCATAACTATTAGTGGAATTTCTCTCCTTAAAAATTTTATAAATATGATTATGATCTAGACCCATTCAAGACTCGGTATTTTTTCCTGAAAACTCAGTTTAAATTAGCTCTCTGAGAGATTTATTAGGCCTTCATGTTCCTCATAGGTAGGAGAGAACCAGGCTGACTGTGAATAGCCACAGTTACATCTTTATGGATTAAATATCACAGACTTCCCATGACAGAAAACAAGGCAAGTCAGCTCAGGAATATAATATGCAGGTAGTGTTTGATCCAACTTCATCATTAACAAAGAATATCCCTTCAGCACTGAGCAGTTTTTATGGTTCTTCTCTACAGCTATGAAATTCAATATGTGACTAAATGACAAAGGTAATTAATTAATTGCAATATTTCTTTTAAATTAATGAGATTATTCAGAAGCCATAGGCCAGGTATTTTGGCATAGATTGTGAAGAATTGCAGCTCTTTACAAGAATGAATAGAATTTGAGAATTTCATCAAGGGACTTTTCCAATGGTGGTCAACTGAATTTCAACAGATCAGATGGTGTTGAATCAAGACATACATGTGTATTTCATCAAAATTCAAAAGTTTGCTCTTACATATTGCTAAACTGACTCTGCTTCTTACAACACTAAGGGAAAAGTTACTTACTACAGTTTTCTTCATCAGAATTATCTCCACAATCATTCTGGCTGTCACATCTCCAATGGTCTGGAATGCAGTTGTTGTTTTTGCACTGGAACTCATGAGGTCCACAAGTTTTTTTATCTGTAATTAAGGTGAATAAAATTTACAGCATTGCAAATGAAGAGTCAAAAGGGGCAGACTTCTACTAAAGACATGATAATACTGCTGGATCTATTTAAGAAGGAGCAACCATCACTTTCAGGAATAATTTATTTCCCATGACACATTCTTTAAGCTTCTATTTATTTATACCAAAACATGTATGCTCTTAAATTTGATAAAATTAAAATATACACTGTCTAAACTGTTACTTACAGTTAACAATATAAAATTCAGAAGGGATCACAAGTTAGTTTGGAGAGAGATTATTATTGCACTGAATCTCAAGAACTCCATTAACTTTTCCTTGAATTTCTCTGTAAGATTGTTTTATAAAAGATCAGATCACATTAAACCACAAGACTATTGAGTTGAAAAATGTACGAAATATGTATTTCTCAAAAGTTATTCTTGCATATAATAATTTAAGACTAATCAAACCTGACAGAAAACTTTGCACTTTGATTTAAATTTACACCTACTGATGGATTGGATTGGAAGTCTACTCATACAAGGCAAAACAATATAAAGCCTCTATTGCTCAACTGAGAACAATTTTCTTCGTGATGTAAACTTTCAATGAGCTTTTTTATTTACAGAGAAGCATTGGAGGCAAAGCTTCTTGGAGACACAAGAATATTCTGAATTCCTCCAAAAGGAAGGAGCTGCCTCTGTGTTTTCTCTGAGTAAATCTTGAATAATTCTTTCAGCTTCTAAGGACTGAGATGAAATGAAGTAAATTAAAAAGTTATCAGCGACATTTTCATTGAAAAAAAAACCCCAGTTTGCTTTGTAAAACCTCAATGACATATTTAAAATTACATGTCACTGTGATATTTCAGTGGGAATTGTTTTAATTTCCTTTAGGCCATGTCCCAGGATGTCAGTGCAGGCTCCCACTCCCACCAAGGCAGCTCAGTGAGACCCAAAAGCTGACACAGTTAAAAGGACTGGAACAGCACAACCTGCTTTTTCTGCTTGTGAGGTGGAAAGGATGACAAATTAGAGGGATTATTTTTGATTCTATGGTCCAAACTGCTGTTTCTTCTCCTATGTTTTAGGTGTGGTTCTGGAACTTGAGCGAAAAATCAAACCTACATTTGAATATCCAGAAGGTTTAGGTAAATGGTGTTGTAGCTCAGTTGTGTACACCCAAAAATCTGGTCATTACAATACTGCCTTCCCTGTTTGTTCCTTATTCTCTGCCAATATCATGATTGTAAGAAGTTTTCTCCCAAAATATTTTTTTCCTGTGATGTTTCTCAAGATTATAGTCTACGATATTTTAAACATGGTATTTCAAAATCACTTCTGTTGGCAAGCAATTAAAAATATTTAACATTACACAACAAAAATATTGCACCCAAATGTATGACAGGCTTGTATTTTGATTCTGAATGTTTGAAAAAGACAGTTTCAAACCCACAATCCATCTTCTATTTATTAAAATACTTCTAGCAAAATGCAATATTTTACCACAAAATGTGTTCTAAATACTAATGACAGGTATCATCACAGTGACAAGTAAGTATTCTATTTATCCTTCCACATTCAATAGAAATACCAATATCTAATCAGTAATTCACAGAATACAGAGATGACATCCCTTCATTTCAGTTACCTGCCAGAATGAAGAGAACATGCACTATATATTTTCTTCCTCTTCAAAAAGAATTATCTGGTTCTCAAGGATGCTAAATCCAGTTTCTAGCATTACACTCTTTACACTCTAACCTTTGCTTTATGATCACTATTTGAATGTTAATATTTTTCTTATTCTATTTCTACCAAATACTATATATTTTATTTTTTTTTAAATACAAAATATTATTTTGTTTGTAAGGTTCTCTCTTCACAAATCTGAAAGCTTTATTCTTCTTCTGATCTCTCATAGCAGTTTGGAATTTAAAATGTCTTACAGACCAGATTTGCTTGTCTTGTATTTCCTTCTTCACATTAATGAGAACTAAGGAAAATACTGGGATACCAGAGATAGAATAAAACAAAGAAGATAATCTGGGAAAGTTGTGTGACAATTACCTGATCTTGGAGAATAATGGATTTACTCAACTCAGAGGAAACACTTTTTCTGGAATTGTGGAACCCTGAAAAGCACACACAGGCCCACATACATTTTGTCACCGCTGTCCTCAGCACTAAATTGCTTTCTCACTCGGCATAAATGGGAAAGTTAAAATGCCTTTCCCTTAAAATGTGAAAGTTCAGATAGGAATGGTACAAAGGCAAGAAAGTAAGTACTGATAACTCAATTTTCGTATTTCTCTCTTCAAGTTATTAGTAAGAGATTCACTGCTGTACTGTGACAGACAAAGGCCCTTTTTCAGCAATTCGTGTGATCACCTGAGGTAGTTGCCTCTTGGTTGGGGTTCAGCTTTTGTGCATACTGAACCAGGATTTTATTTTAGAAATACTTCTAAAAGAGCGTGTTGAAAACAGCATGAAGGCTTAAATGGGAAAAGACCCAAAACAACCATGAAAAAAAAAAAAAGCATCCAAAACTCCATTTTGATTCAAGTACCAATCCCTATGAATAAAACCACTATTTAACATAGTTGCACTACATTGGCAGTTGGGGATTTTAATTCCACATATTTTCATCTTTTTGCATTTGTGTGTGTGCATGAGAGGGATAAAACCCAGAATGAAAAAGATTCACTTTGGATCAAGGATCAGATTGCTGTCCTAGAGCTTGGGGGGCTGTCACTGATGCTGCACACAGGAAATTATAAGCCTGTCAAAGGAAGTTTAAGTTTATATAAAGCAGCCCTCAAATTTCTTAAAGAATGCACTCTTCATCATCAGGAAGAAAAGCCTACTTTAACTCTTAAGGCTAAAAATAAAATTAATATAAAATTAATATTAAAAAAGTGAGGAAGTAGGAAGCAGTCATATTAATGTTGACACATCATGCTAATAAACCTGAAATACACATAACCTTTAAAGCATATTATAATCACTTTTCAAGACCACACACAGCTTTCTTCAGATTCTCCCTCAAACTGGCCCACATTTGATGTAAAATATTAAAGTGGAGAGCAAGGATTAGCATAATCTACTGGGTTTCTGCAGTTGGAAAGGAAGCACAGATTAACTCTACCATCTTGTTACCAAAACACCCACCATATACTCATTAATAAACAGGTATTTCCTAATTCTACTTCAACTGTCTGGGTTGGAAAGTAACCACAGAAGACTAATTACATTTACACTACTTCTGGCAAATTTACCCAATGTAATTTCTGCAATAACACACAGTAGATGTTGACTAAGCAAAATACATATGGCTATGGAGCACTAAATAAAAAAAAAAAAAAAAAAAAGATTACTCTTTAAGATAAGTTGCATTGCAAGCATTTTAGAAATGAATTCTAAACAGTAACAACTTAATATTACATCAACATATGCAGATCTTTTTTATACTCAGCTTGCAGCTCTAGAATTCAATTCTATTATAATTTGTGCATATCAATCTTTAACTTGGAAAAAAAATGCAGAAGACCAAACTGTGTTGAAAGTACTGCCATTGGCTGAAATGATGACTTACAGTGAAGTACTTAGTATAAATATAATTTTTTTCTGTTCAGTATTAGTTTTATTTTTTCTCTCCTAGCTTTTAAATTTCATTTCTTGAGAATAATATTAGAAGCCTTATTTTAAGACTGTGCTGTATGAGCTGGGCTTGCATGGGCAAGTGAAAATATAAATCCACAGTTGGAAGCTTGGAAAGTTGTCCCTGTTGGAAAGAAATGGGTTGCTGGAGATCCAGGTGATGCAGAAAACTGCAGGAGAAAACAGCTATGAAGTGGATCAGAAACTGAGCAGTGAAGGGTTGGTTCCATAACATCCCAGAAGAGGATATACAGCATCTCCATGGAAAAGTTTATCAACTTTGCATTCATTGTTTCTTCAAGCCAAATGATTTATTGGACTGTAACTTCTCCCCACTTGATAGGATTTAGTTTCCCCCTGTTCACAATTCAAATTATGGTCTTGGATTTCCAGTGTTGAGGAACAATTCCATTTCCTAGGCATATTTGCCACTTCCAATTGTGTCAATTCCTTGAAACACATCCGTGGAAAAACAGCTGCTTCTCAGTGCTTTGTCCTTGATCCCAGCCTGTAGTTTTTCACTCTGTTGTGCCAGGGATGGCATAAACCTGTCCAGAGTCACATGTTTCATCAAACCATTTTCTCATTTGTGGATGAATAATGAGGAAAGCTTTGAACATTCCATAGTATTTGTCTTGTTCTCTTCCATCTCAGAACATTTTTCTACGTTTTCCTTTGTAGGCATGACTCAAAAATTTCCCAGGTTTTTCTGCACATGGTTAGTGTGTGTTTTGCATTGACATCCATATTCTGTGATTTTCTGACAATGCTCCTCCACTCATGCAGCCTCTGATTTATCTGTAATCCATTTTCCAGGTAGAATATTTAAATTTATTATTTTCTCTCATTTACAACAAAAAGAGCTGA
The DNA here is from genome assembly GCA_035583235.1 of Hafferia zeledoni. NCBI lineage: Eukaryota > Metazoa > Chordata > Aves > Passeriformes > Thamnophilidae > Hafferia > Hafferia zeledoni. The sequence continues at coordinate 4,514,362 of JAWWEV010000172.1, read as the reverse complement.
CTTTCAAACAATGCAAGCAATGATTTTGAACAGCTATTACTACTATGAAGTGTGATCTCTTTTTTTTCCCAACTGAGAGTTAATTGCTACTGGCTCTAAGATAACCCAGCTTAGTGGGGTAGAACACTGTGGTTCTGGATATTGAGTAAAATCTGGCACAAATTGGGGCTTGGTGTGGTGATGGTGCAATCCTATCCCTGATCTTTGTGGAGGATCTGCTTCCCCAAGCTATCACATTTAAGTACAGAAGGTCCATAAGTATCACAGGTTCCTGGAGAAGTCCTTGGGGATGCAAAGTTTGTGGAGTGGTGTATTAGGGCACATCATGCCCTGCAGGATCACACAGAGAAGCAAAAGTTGGTCATGTCAAGTTGGAATCAGCTCTGGACCCTTCCATACAGCTGGTCTTAACTAACAGGAATTTCAAATTATTATACTTTCACTATTTATGATCCTCAGCAACAACCAAGTGTGCAGACTGAAATGACACCAACTGGATAACACTGTGAGAAAAATAAAGAATGTCACTAAATTCTATGTCACTGTGCTGCAAAATTCCAAATGAGAGACCAATTTGCAGCTCCTGCCAATAAAATAGTAGTACAATATGAATTTTATAAACTAATCACACAAAGATTGTCATTCAGCAAGAACTGGATGAGCCAGACACACCTGTATTATCATAACAGGTATCCTCATACACTGACAGAGGACGGAAATTGCAATGATTATTTCCTTTTACTACCTTTTTTAAAGAATGTCAAGATACAGTAACATTCAAAACCACTGACATACCACAGTTGGCTTCATCTGATCCATCGGCACAATCTGGGTCTTCATCACACACCCACAGTTTGGAAATGCAGTGTTTTGTTGTTTTACACTGGAAATGGTCTGGAGAACAACTGTTTTCAGCTTTAAATAAAAGAAATCCAAATCATAGGAAGAAATATCCACTAATATTCAAAACGTTTGTTTTAAATAAAAAATATCAAGGATTTCAATTCTGATATTGGACACCTCTGGCATAATTCATTTAACATCCATAAGAAAACAGCACTCAGGCTTATACTATTTATCATTTTGTCATTTTTTATATATTATTTTGTGTATAAGAGTAAGGTAAAACATAGTATTTATCGTGATATTCTTTTAACAATAAACTGATAAATAAAACAAAACAGTGACAGAGCTGAAAAAAGGTGAGTGTTTTATGGATCCTACTCTGGTGAAATTAGAATAAATGAGATAATCTCACCTATTACTTGTTTTCTGACAGGAGACCAAGGAATATGAACTCTGTGGTAAACCTACTTAAAACCTCCCTCAAGGGAACTGGAGAATTTTCAGAGGCCACAAGCAAGGTTTTATTAAAACAAAATCAGCACACTGAACTTTCTTAAAAGAGAAGATAATAAGGTCTAGGTAAGACACAATAAAAATTAAAAAATGGGTATGATTAACCTCCCCACTCCCCACTGTGTCTTTGCAGGTGAGTTGCTGGCTGAGTTTCAGCCAATTCAAAAGCTTGTTGGGGCACAGCACACTGTCCTGCTCCCTTTGATCCCCAGAGTGCTGCCAATGCCACCACTGCTGCTCCTGGCCCTGACCCTCCCACAGTCCCTGAGCACTGCTGTGCTCCACACTCTGCTGCTCTGATTTAACTTCTGCCACCTACACCTCAAGGTTCTGAGAACCTTCCATGTGTGCAGTTCTTTCCAAGGAAGAAAACAACCTCCCCAGGCTTTCACAGGAGTTTGCCTGACCCCACTTAATCATATTTTAAAGAACCTAAAATGCAAAGCAACATATAATATTGTCTGACAGAGGCTACATCTCTCCTGAACAGTTTGGAAGACGGACATTAAACACGACCATCAACAAAGCCTTTGTATCCTTAGCAACCCATCCCTTGGAGAAGAAGATGTTCTTTGCAGAAATGCAGCACATGCAAACCTTGAGAAAGCTAATTCAGAATAAGCAGCTTAGATCAGCAGTAGATCTGAGTAATGAACTGAGTGAAAGAAGGAGCTATATTTCAAGACAGCCCCATCATCTTAATTACCAAATGATCAAAGACACAAGCTATTCAATAGATTCCATTTAAAATTTGAAAGTATTTTCTCTACCTATATGTAAAAAAAACATGAAGTGAAAATGAACTTATGAAAAGGAAATTTTATTAAAAGCATAGCAAATGCAAATCCAGTTATGCAGGCAAATTAATGAAGAAGTTCCAAGAGAAAGGGGAATAGAACAGGTCTAAAAAAAGAAAAAAACTTAATCAAGGAAGAAGGATGTAGAAGTAGCTATGGATCCACAGCTTTTCCAACAAAAGATGCCAAAAATTATCTTTTTTCCATTGCTGCAAGGCATGGCAGATGAAAGACTCAAAGGATGAGTCATTTCTGAGGTGGTTAAGAATAAAATAGATGTTTCAGCCTAAGTCAAAAACCCAATTAAACGTTTGAAATTTATACCTCCCTCTTCTATGCAATAACTTCAAAACCATGAAGTTTGTTTGCATGTTCTCCAATTATTTTATATAGAGGACATTTACAATATTTTACATATTTCACTCCAGTTCCTTGTTTCAAACCAGTTCCAGATGTCAGAGCAAAATTTTCTGAACACAACTTACGACAGTCTCTTTCATCTTCTTCATCCCCACAGTCATCCTGGCCATTGCACCTCAAGTTTATGGGAATGCACTTCTGGTTCTTTGTGCACTTGAACTGGCCTGACAGACACACATGGGTGTCTATAAATTAAAAGAGTAAAAACAACAAGTTAAAAAGAGTAAAAGTTAAAGATTCAAGATTTAAAAGGTAAATGAAAAAAAAATACAGAGTGTAAAGCATGGCATTTAAATCAGTCTAGCATGTTTCTGAAGCCTGTAATGTATATAATCACCTACCACAGTTCAGTTCATCAGAATTGTCCCCACAGTCATTCTCTCCATCACAGATAAAGGCTGGGAGAGCACAAAGTCCAGTTCCACACTGAAAACGTCCTGGCTGACATCTGAACTCAGCTGAGAAAAAAAGAAAACTGCTTATGAATACTACCAGAGGAATGGGTAGAGTAGCCACAGGGCTGTTCTTCCTCTATGGACTAATCAAAACAGCTTAAAAACCTTTGTATTTGCCTATATAATCTCAATGTGAGTACAAATATTTGTAACTAAAATGTACACATACTATTGCAAAACAAATTTCATAGCCTGGCATTTTAAATTTGCCTAACTGTAGTTCAGTACTTATGATGCTGAGTTAAACTCCCTGCAGGCTGATCTTTACTACAGACCCAACAGAGACTTCCAATTTAGGATCTAAACACTTGAGTTCAAGCCTATATGTAACAAACTCACTATCCCACCCTAATTCTCTTTCCCAAGAAAGGACTAGCACTGCTCTTTCTCCCGGCCACTGTTATTTGAGTCAGTGACCAACTATGAACCTCTACAGTAATATTTTATATAAACATAGTGTATCTTAAAATGGAATCTTATATAGAATGTTGGTATGTTGAAGTTTGCTTCAGAGGCCTCTGTAGCAGGAAAACAGAACTAATTATACAATTGTAAAAAAAGGTGCAAGGAATTTCAATACAAAAACCCAGACTAACTATTAATTAACTGGAAGACTGCAGAACACACAGTAGAGTACGTTTTATATAAGCTTAAGGGAACAAGGAAAGAATCACAGGGAAAATGTTATTGCTTAGAAAACTTCAGGAAATAATAGTATGTACCTAAACTTCTATAATTGCAACGAAACACAAGCAACAAGATTAGAATTCCATATTTTTATTACATACAAAAATAAACCAGATAAACCTGCCAGAATTCTGTACTTATGTAAAAAATTCTGCAACTTCACAACACTGCTTTAAAATGAAAATCTGGACCAAAACCATAACTGAGATGAGCTCAGTTGGTCAGAGCATGGTGCTAATAATGCCAAGGGTTTGGGTTTGATCCCTGTATGGGCCATTAACTTAAGAGCTGGACTTGACGGTCTGTGTGTGCCCCCTTTCCAACTCAGAATATTCTGTGACTTGCTTATAACTGGGATGAAGTAAAGGTTTAAAAGATGAAAAGCAATGGTTGATTTTCCAAAGATCTTAAAAGACTCTTAGTAGATATGAGCTAATGAAAATCTCTTCCAGGCTGACAAAGAAGAGCTGTCACCCTTTGTGAATTTGACAGAAACCAAGCAACAGAAAACAGTGCTGCAAAAAGAAATGTTCCCCAAATCCCTCTTCCTAACATATGGAAAGCACTGTATTTGCTGTGGGCCCTTGTGACAGAGAGGGGCTCTGGGTTCAGGGTGCACTTACGGCATTCCGGGGGCTCATCGGAGCCATCCCCACAGTCATCCACAGTGTCGCACTTCCACCAGAACGGAATGCACTTGTCAGTCTTGCAACGGAACTGCAAGAGCAAGGAGAGGAGGGAGAAAAGCTTTCACATAAACTTTATTTTTAAACTTTGCATTAATGGATTCTGGCTGTTAATTTTGCAGAACTTGTTGTTGTTTTTTTTTTGAGATGTTTTGCACTGAGATTTCCACTGATCAAATGTAGTTTCGATGACATTTCCACACTGCCTTACAATGTCCCAACACAAACTACTCATTGCATTTTGCTTCATTCTACGATTTCATCCTTTAGGATCTTATTCAAAGCAAGCACTTCAATTCTCAGGTTTTGTAGACTGTTGAAGCAGACAAAATCGTTTTCTCAGATAAACTCAAACACCCACAGTTACAGAAAATGGCCTTAACACGCAGTGTTGTGTATGTTATTGTTTATAATGTTTGAATTCAATGAGCAAACCAGGCCTTTCAGCCTTTCAAAGGGATAAAATATCTGTAGGATATCCTTGAAGAAGATGCCCTGTAATGGGTTGGGTTGAAAGGCAGCTGTTCTAAACTATTAAACTGCCTCACACAGCTTATGCAGCTCAAAGGAGCTCAGCAGGAGGCCAAAAGATGGAGGAGACAAACAGAAACTCAGACAATTCTCATTCTTAGTATTTTTTGCTTGGTAGCATAGTCCTCCTGATGCTTGTTTTAAGGTGCCAGCCTTGCTCTGCTCACCAGAAGGGGCTTCAGGTTGTTAAAATGACATTATGAAGTTACTTCCAGGAAATGGGCACTAACTCTCAGATGCTCTTATATGAGCTGTATGAAAATATTTGCATCCCTTTCTAAACTGGACAGCCAGACAGCCTACAAAATCCAGGAGCAGAGTCATATGAGTCTCTAATGGCTGGAGTTCTGGTGATCTACAGTCTAATGTCGTTTGTGCTGAACAATTTCTCATGTCAGATCCATCACAGGACGGTCTGTAGATGTGCAAGACCAGTGTATTGACCAGTGTATCGACTCTTTCCTCACAAACACCCGACAGTGGGTATATTGTCAAGAGCAATTGCATCACAGGACCAGATTTGATTTGTCAGCATCATCTGAAAATCTTAAGGAGAAAAGTATATTTTGTACTGATCTCCGTATCGGATGCCACCAGATTGATGAATTATCAAACAGTAAACAGAATTCAAAAGTGGAAGAAAATGACAAATAATGTGCAATGTGAACTTGTAACTGTCTGTCTGGAGCTGCTGCTTCTATTTAACTCTGCTCTCTATCCTATGGAATCCACAAGAGATAAAATATTGCTCCTGAAGGATCCAAGATGTGATGCAATCCTTCAATTCAGATCACCAATGAATTATTTAGACAGGAATAGAGACATTCAATCAAATGTTAGTATATAAATTCACTGCGGAATAAGCTTCCAGTGCCATTTAAAGAAAATGTAAAAAAACTGAAAAAGAAAAAGAGTGCCTTTTTTTTTTTTTTTAACCAAATAAACTTGAGAAGCTAAATCCTAGGCAAAAACCCTAAGAATTTCTTCATTTTACAAGTATTTTACAAGTATTTTACACCTTTTCTTTCTGCTCATTTCTTAATGGGAAGTAACAAGACAATATAAACAGAAAAATTACAATGAACATCCTAAACTCACACCAAACATCACCTTAAGACAATGGAGATAGACAGCAAGAAGGTTTCTTAAATAACAATATTATTTAAATTAAACTCTACTTTATATATTAGGATGATCACTATTCCCTAAAAAATATGAGTTAAACCTTCTCCTTAACAATGGAAGTCATTATTATAGAGATATAGAACGGTGTAAGGTCATTAGCACACATCTCATGAAAGTGAACTACCAGAAAAGCAGACTACTAGAAATATTTTAAAGGCCATATGTACTATAAAAAGCAACCAACTAATAGTCTGGATAGAATAGTCCAAAGACTTTTATCAAAGTGGTATTCTTATAAGAAATTACTATGTTCTACTTATCTATCTCACATTTTAAGAAAAAGAGTCAAATATTTATTTTAAGTACTAGGGAATACACTTCAATGTTTTAATTGATGCAATTGTTAATTAACAACATATTGAACCATTTGTACTTCAACTACTGGATTGTGTTTAATGCAAGTCTATCATGTGCCTATGTAGCTACCTGGACTGAGCTTGTTTCCTTTTATTAATGTAAAGTTCATTCACACATGAATCCTCCCAAATCATTGTTATATACACTTAGTATTTTTATATTTCATACAAATGTTTATTCAAGGCAATTTTCATGGGTTTAGTAGCTGTATTTGTTCTTTTGACTGGCAGAAACATCAATGTTTGAAAGTGAACAAGTTCTGCATTTTCTGGAAAAAAGGCATTTGCAAGTCTATTTTCTACTAATAGCCTTGAAGACAAAATGCTCTGAGTGCTCCCAGCCTTCAGCTGCTTTGACTGATGCTTTCATGGGCACCAGCATTCCTCATTTAAAAGCAGAGGGAGCAGAGTGAAGTCCAGTCCCTCCTCCCCCTGCCCCCACACCGTACCTGACTGGCCGTGCAGTTGGACAGACACGTCTTGTTATCAGCAGCGAGGTAGAAGTTGGTGGGACAGGCACACGTGTACAACTTGTCAGGGGCCAGAAGGCACAAGTGACTGCAACCACCATTGTTTAGTGTACATACATGTTTAGACACTGTGGACAGAACAGGAAAATAATATCAGAGCCTATTACTTCAGTACACTCCAGGGTATGTGCTTTAGAGAGGAAGAAAGATGTATTACATGGCCTTTCTTTACAACGGAATGTCTCAAATCAAAAATCCATAGAGGGAAACTTTCCCTTTTGCCTTTAAGCTACTCTCTGTTGCATGCAAAAAACTACTGCTATGGATGTAGGTTCAATACTGAAAGAATGAGAGGAAGAACAAAGCACTATTTTTTATTATAATGAGAGAAAAAAATCAGCTTATCTAGGTCAAGTGCCAGATTGTATTCAGTTACAGTTTCAATACTGGGATATCAAGAGATAAGACAGACACAATCATACCACCCACATTGTCTGCCATTCTTTCAGTCCAATAAGTTTCTAAATAGCAGTATTCTTCTGCATTATTAACACTCTCTTGCTTTTTAAAGAGTAAGGTCAAAAGTTTTCATCACACCCTGTTCCCCTCTTAAAAACTGGTAACTCGTACTATAATGCGACTTAACAGTTCTGTACTTCCAGTCTGGGTTAATTTTTAAGGACCCAAATTGGTATCTCACCACTGAACAAGATACAGCACATGTATTTAATACCAGACATGCTTGCAACATTAATCACAGATTTATATTTAAGAATGCTAATTTGAAAACTTCCACAATTTGAAGCAGAACAGAAATAAAAATCATCATTTCAGATAAACGAGCTTCCATTCCCGCAGCACCTGGCTGTTCACTTAAATATATAAACATGTTGGGAAAGCACAAACAGAATAATTACCATCAGGTTGCCTGTAAGAGTGATACACCTGGATGTCTGTTATGGTGTGCCATGAGTTAATCAGTGCCAGCCTGTCTGCTCCAGAGGTTTTGTGGGCACGGCTGAGGGATTTGGTTTTCCCATCTGTCCAGTAGATGTAGTCTTCAAACAACGTTAGTGCAATCACCCCTGGAATGTCTTGATTAGGGACTGGAAGGAGAGATGCTGAGGTTAATGTTCACTCCTGGAACACTGCCAGTTAAATATCCCATCCTGCACAGGCTGACAGACACAACTGCTGTGTAATGTCTTGAGAATAATTATCGTGACAATACACCAAGCCCAGAGGGTTCTTTATTGCCAGTTACAATAAAGATGGATGGAGCACAGCCCTGCTTGCTTAGAATTAGCTGGACAAATCAGTGATAAGGAAATGAAGGAATTTCAGTTAACCACAACTACCTCCAGACTCTAAACCAAAGACAGGTTAAATTTTAAAGGAGTACCAACATAATCCTTGTATAAGCCAATATCAATTTGCACTTTTAGTGGAGTAAAAGTTATTAGAAAATATGCAAAAGTTAACATCTACATCTTCAGATATTCTGTTTAAGACAATTCATAGTATTTTATTTCATCAATATACACTGACAAGAGAGACAGGAAAAATAAGTTTTGCATGAAATAACCATAGTAGTAAGAGAGCTTACTGCTTATTCCTAACATCACCAACCAGACAATTAAAAAAAAAAAAAAAAAATCAAACAAAGTGATGCTGATAGCCCATTGTTAAAGTATCAAAAAATTGTAACTCAACACCATTTAAAAAAATTATGGAGGGACAAAAGGTAGAAAAAGGTTTGGAGTGTTCTTTATCCTGCTGTATGTTCTTCAATCTTGAACTATTTGTTTCTGCTAAAGAGCTGAACTGAGCTCCACCTTTTTTTTTTTTTTTTTTTTAGCATATATATTTGTAATCATAAATGTCACAGAAGAATATCTGATTACATAATTAATTTGCACTTTGTAATCTTTTGTTGCTGAGTCACTCTAATTACTGACAGAGCTGACAAGGCAGAGTGGAGCAGCTGACTGTCACTTTTAAGTAGCGTATCATTGACACCTTTACCTTGTCTTCTTCATCTTTTTTTCCTGGAAAGTGCTTAAATAGACTTGGCAAACCTCAAATTCCTGTTGGAACATTTCACAGCTCACTGAGACCTGATGACTGATACTGAGGATATGGAACAACAGCTTAGCAAATTCAATTTCATATCCCATAGTTCTCCCAGTAGTGAACTCCAGTGCAGGGCATGTTGCCTTCTGGTCAAGGAGACCTTGAGCTTCTTAGACCTGAAATTATTTTTCCTCCTTGAATGTCTCCATGTACCAGAGTTGTCATACTGAAATAACAGTGTGAGATTCTTGGAAAGAGCTTCATAACATTTCTGGGAATAAGTCAAAGCAACAAAATTAATTGTGGCCCTCAATACATAGGCAACCTTGCCATGGTTCCTTACATATTACAGTACCCCTCCAAAAGCTCTTATAATTTGGCATTTGTGGAATCCCATTGTGAAAAGTTTCCAATGAGAAATACAAACCAGGCTGACAGGAGAGAAAGGAAGGAACAGCAGAGAGAGAAAATGCTACCCTGAGTGAAACCCTGAAGCTTTCCATAAAATTGTTTTTCTTATTTTGTTCAGGTTCTGGAAAAAATATTTGTTCACATAAATTATGACCCTTGCTGCTACTTTTGACTTGAAAGTAAAGATGTCAAAGGTACCACTCCAGTCTCTCTACATATAAGAAACGTGCTGTCCAGTATGTTCTGTTTTATTGTTTTCTCTTATTGTAATCAAAGTTAAATTAAAAGGGCATGTAAAAGCCTTAATTCATTTTACATATAAAAATATTTTTACTGAAATGTTCTTATTTTTCTACACCAACAAAAAATACTTCCTTGTTTTGGCCATCCAGGAACTCCAAGCAAACACCATGTCCTGAGAATGGATGTATGAGTAAATACTGACTTCAATTTCTGTGTGTGTTAAGGGCATGGCCTAAAATATTAAATACTACAGTCAGAGCACTGCATTTCAGAAAACTGGTCATTGACTCAAGTACAATTTTCTTTAATTTTTTTGAAAAGTTAACTCTGCAAGCACCAGGTTAAAAAACTTAAATCTTTTAATTATCTTAAAAACAAACCCACCATATCATTAAGAATGCAAGAAATAAACTCTGCACTTTTTAAGTACTTGAAAAGAGGTATGATGGAGTGTATTTGTTTCCAAAAACTGGATTTTCCATAATTACCACATAGATGTAAAAAGTTGAAACCATCAATGGTTTAAACACTTACAGATCCAGGCTGTACTTTGCCCTGCCACTAGTTCTTATTTCTGAGTAACTTTGTAAATTTAACAGGCTTCTGCATTAACTCTTCATTAGCTCATGATCAACATAAACTTGATCAAAATTCTTTCAGAATCTTACACCATTTAAAGCTGTAAAAGCTCTATGTATCCTGCTGTTCCATGAAACTTAGAGACTAAGTTAAAGAAAATCAATTAAGAAAGCAATGAATAAATTAGGTTAAAAATAGTACAAATAAATAAATGCGAATAAAATCTACTTGAGGTAAAACACATAGAAAATAAGTACAGTATCACTGCACATAAATACTTATAAAATTCTAAGATGACCATAAAAATAAAATTCTTATAAAATAAGAATAAAGTATAATTACATATTATCAAAACTTATAATTTTTTTCTAAGTTGACCATAAAACTCACTGTGTTTTCTTGCAGTAGATACACCTGTAAAGACTGAGAGAAGTTTCTGAAAACAGCCCTTCAGTGGCAGCTAATTCTGATTTACTTTACTGTTTAAGGAACAGATCTGTCACAGCTGAATAAGATTTTTTCTTTTACATTCAGGGTATTATAACCAGGGGAACATCAGAACTGTCGACATGTAATGGGTTATAGAATCTACAGTTCCCATCAACTTGGAACGACCAAAAGAAATGAACACAAAACTGAGGTAATTTTTATATCTTGTTTTCTGATGGAATACTAAAATAGTCTCTCGTGCTCTTTATTCTTTGCCTTTGAGGACATCAGTGCTTCAAGGTTTCCAGAATTTCAGGCAGTGACAGTTGTTGGTTTTTCATAAATGTATGTAATAGGAGAAACACCCACTTCCTTTTCCTTCAGCCTTTCCTTTAATTTAAGGGAGCCTTAACTGCATTAGTGCTCTTCATAAATGGCATATATTAGCTATATGTGGCAATACTAATTGCCAACCCTCCAGGATGGTTCATGGTGTGAATCACAGTTTTAAACAGGAAAGCAAGACTAATTGCTCCACTCTCTTTGGCAAGCACTGGGAAAAGCCACTACTTTGTGCAAATTTCAAGAAAAGACAGGTTAGTCATAACTGCTAAGTACCTCTGCTTCCCCTGCATCACCTATTTGAAAACACTTAATCAAGATGTCTGCTTGAAAATCCATTAGTAAGAAAGAAATATATTCTGGTAAAGACAAAACTCACGTTACACCAACATGAGGGTCTGGGAATTCACAGAGAATTGAAATATTCATATTATAACCAGAGTCATGAGAATTGCATTCAGTATTAATTAATTTCTAGAATTACCTAAGTATTCAATAGATTATTTTTTGCTTCTAAGTTTTCTCATGACAGTGTGACCCTGTGGGGTATCATGTATGAGGAAGAAAATGCTGTATTTTGTGCCACCAACAAAATCATATCAATTCACAACGATATTATGATTTTCAAGACCCTGCACTTCTTATTTGTTTTTAAAAAATGGCAATATTCAGCAACTTACTCAACAAATAGGGACAAAAAACCCCCATGGAATGCGAAATGAGCACCCTATGTAATTTATGGCAAAAAAATTGGACCTCAAGTTTACTGTTGTGATTAGTTCCCCCAGCACAGCCTCCTCCTACCAGAGAAGGACAAGTTCCTGCAATCCCTCCTTTTATAACAGGCCTTCTACTGCCACCTCTAATTCTCTGCTGGTGTTTCATTTGACCCATAAATCAAGGATTCTCTAACACTGAATGCTAATTCCAAACAGTGCTTGGCCAAACAACAAGTGGATGGGAAAGGGCATAAGAGAGAGGAGGGAGAAGAGAGAAGGAATGCATAGACCTTTCAGAAAGCTGCAGAAAATGAGAAGATGGGTAATAAAAGAGAAAAAAGAGGAGACCTGCTACAGATCAGAAGCAGTGGGAAATAAAAATCATTGTACACTTGAACACAAATAAAAATGACAATAGATAGCATAGTAAAGGAAGATAAAGTGCTGCATGAACTTAAGAGAAGATCAGCCACAGGAGGGAACTGGATTGTATAGACACATAAGAAACATGACAGACTTAAAATATATGCCTGTCTCTCTCTCCTGCATTTCGTATGAATTTTGTTCCAAGAATATAAATTCATAGGCTGTAAGTCATGTTTGTGATGCAAATGTTTACTTTTGTGTGAACTCTGTTTCTCTTATATTTTCTGAGTACCTTTACTTAAGCATAAGTATTTTACTCCTTTGATTTCAGGAGTAAAAATCATTCCATCTAGGATTTCTTAGCTGCAAATATGCTTACTGAAGAAGCCTTACTGAAGTGAAACTCAGGCTTTCTCAGCTCTTACTGAATCACAAATGTTTCCAAAAGTAAAAGCAAATACATGAATACTCTCATTATCAGGTGGTAAAATCAGTGTACCAATAAAAAATGTCCTTAAAAAGGATAAATGTTGACTTCTAACAAAAAAACCCCCAAACCAACCAACCAAACAAACAACAAAAAAATCCACAAAACCAAAACAAAAACAACAAACAGAAATATCTGTGCTCTCTCATGTCCATCAAGGCTGGCTTTTCTTTGGTGTTCAGCTCCTCTCCAAGCTGGATGGCTGATCACTTCCAAGCTAAAAAGAGATGCGTCCTTTCTCCTTCCAAAAAACAAGGGAGTACAATCTTGCTGTGCCCTCTTGCAAGATGTACAAGAGTAGAGGGGGTGAAAGATTCCTGTCTTGCTCCTCCCAAAAACGCACTGACCCAGCTGGAGTCCCAGTGCTGGTATGTAACTGCTAAAGGCAATTAACTGTGGTTAAAAACCATTTAAAATGACCTTCTGCCTTCCTATGCCATTAGAGCAGTTTCTGTTTAAGAATTTTGACACCTAAAGACAGAAAATTCAGATTGGTGATCAAACCTGAAAAAAACAGACCACATGATTTTGAATTCCACTCTCTGAAAGTTGATTTTCTGAACTGAAATAAAACAGACATGAAAAGCCTACTGACATCTTGATCTAAATGAAAACAGTGTTAAACTCTTAGGAAGGATTAAAAATCCTTCACAGACAAATTGCATCAAGGAAGAACAACACTCAATAAGAAAATAGCAATTAAAGCTACAAAACCAAACAAAGTTGGAAATTGCTGATCATCTTCTCTACTGCAATTACTGACCCCTGCAGTTCTTCTTCCAGGTGAACTCCCCTGTAATGGTTTCTGTCTCATTTTCTATTCAACTTGTAACCTCTCTGAGATGCAGTCAATAGTTTTTTTTATTTCTGCATAGTTCCTTCTCCTGATGCTTGTTCCTTTTGATAAAGAATTTGAAGTGCTTAGTCCATAACATTAATAATGAATAATGGCAATAAGGTTATCTCTATTAAGCCTGTGACAAAGCATGCAATTTTGACAGATGTAATTAATGTTACATTAAAACATTATCTTTTAAGACATTTTATAATCACGATTACTTTTATGAAATTGACACTTTTTAAAAAATAAAAACAAACCTGTCAAACTCAATAAACAGAATAAAGATATTAATAGACTACATAGATTATGCCCATTAACTGCAGCTATGTTTCACATTAAAACACCAAGACACTCTTAGGATGGTGTTATTCACATCTTCAATAAGTACATGGGTGTGCATACATCTTTCTGCAAATTTAACATATACATCACACATCCACACTGGGTAAAGTATGGAAGACACAAGTCTTAGCATTAAGTTGCAGGATATTTTGCCAGTCAAAAAAGTAGCTAAACAGTAAAAACTGAGACTATTTCAGCATAATAAACTCACACAAAAATTGTTATACATCCCAAAAATGCTATCACAAAAGAAACAGGAAATTCAGACTCAAATCTAAGGATCTTGGATTTAAACATTTTAAGGCATTATTGCATCTGGGGTGTTAAAGCTGACTTACAAATGATGACACCATGAGAATAGATGCATAAATTTTCCAAAATCCACATATAAAACCAGTTGATCAAAACTAGCATTGCAGTATTTTATTGTCCCACTTTACAATGTTTTATTAGCTTTTTTAGTTCCCTGTGAGCAGCTGTTTATATGTCAGTTACTCCATGGCAGTACAGAGCAGTGACTCAATTCTTCTCCAACACACACAAGTCACTATTCCACTATATCAAAGATTCTTGAATCATCTTTCATTTTTATAGAGAACATTTACATGCCTACCAGCTCCTCACTTTAGACTCTTGCTGCTGCTTTCAATATACATCCTCTCTCTGCTGCCCAAGCCATTCCTTCCTTTATCTTTCCCCCTCCTGCCATCATCCAACTATGATACATAAACTGCTAAGCCCCTTTGGTTTATCTCATTTATCTTCTATTGCAACTACAGGAGCTGTTCAGCACTGCAACTTTCTTCATCAAAAGCCTCCCATTTTCGAGGGTGTTGATATGAACATGGAGAAAATAGAGAATCTGTGGTTTATGTTCTCTGTTCCCCTCTGACACAGACAGTGCAGGCAGACTAATGCTCATCCTTTAAAATTTGTGATGGCACATGTCCAGCTCATATGGAAACTTAAAGGGAATCCCTGCTAAGGTTTTAATGAGTATGTAGAAAAACTATTTTCAGACGTTTATAATCAATCCAATCTGGGCATATTGTCACAAGAACAGTGGAATACACAGAAACCAACCTGCTGCCACCTTCCTAAACTGGGCTCCAGAAACTGGGGTCTATGGAACCTCACGGTAATGTAACTGTGTGAACTGTCTTTAACACAGGTGAATCTGAGTTTTTGGTTTTTTGGTTGTTTTTTTTTTTCCTGAATATTATCCTTTAAAAGAGAAGAAACACAATAAAATAATCAGGTACAGATTGGAGAATTTTATGGGAACACTTATGAAAACTGAATCTAGAAGGCAATAGTGGAGGTGTGACAATGATTAGTTTTTGCTGGCAGATGTGGCTGCAATGAGTAATTTTACAGACTCCTCAAAAGCTGAGAAAAAAGTTGTTGCTGTATCAGAACTACTTCTCATCTGTTGTGAGAAACCCTCTTTTCAAACTTCTCTAATTTTTGAGCTATGAAAACTTTCATTATAAATGTGGAAGGAATTGGTTCCTGTAATCTTTTAGATTATTTCTACATTAGGACAATTTATAAGTAACTGGATTTATTATGTTATAAAACTCTGGTTGGAGGGTTCAGAATTAGCCACAAATACTTGCTTTCTACCTACGAAATCCTTACAATTAGCAGCTTTTCAAATTATAGGTGCTAAAACAGAAAGAAGTTATAATCTCAAAACTCTTGTACTTAGTATTCATAACTTGTACATATATAGACACCAATTCTGAGGTTTACAAACATTGAGCCAGAAGGTAATTCTGAAGAACAAAGGTTTTTTTCAACTTGAGATACTGTAGGAAAGTTTCTCTGTGTTAACTATACTACAGCTAAATTAGTAATTTATGAACATTTATTTTCAGCTTAACAGTTCTTCATTGCTTCATTTTCATGCCCCTGTCAGATGAAGCAATGAAGTGCTCAACTTTTGTTTTCCCAATACAAAGCAGCAAAGAACTTGACACAGTTCATGGACTAATCTCAGCTCAGAGAAGCTTCCGCACTCCCTAAACCAGACTATCAGATTTCCCTTTTACAGTTTCATTACACCAAAATTCTCATCTTCAAAGTGAAATGGGGAAACGGTGGGCAGCTCTGGGGGTTTAAGAGCTCTGAAGGGCAGGAAAACCTGCATGAAACCACCAGCTACGCGGGGAACTGTGAAGCCTGTGTCTCCTCTGAGACACCCAGAGAAAACCAAAAGCAGCTAAGTCTGACAAATTCTTAAATGTTGGGGTTTTTTTGAAAAAAAAACAACAAAGTAAACCAGCTTAGTGCTTAACCAGCTTAGTGCTTCAATAGTTGCTTAATCATTTACAGTGCAGAGCATTTCTGAATGCTGCAGTGCTGAATTGGCTGAGCTCTAAAGACAGTTTACATAACCAGGCATTAAACATCAAATAGCTAAGCAAGGTCGTTGCTACTCCCAGTGCCAAGAAGGGCTCCCAAGTACTCTAAGATTTCTGGCCTAGTTAGCATGTTTTCAAAGTTTTTACCAGGAATCTCCTGGTAATTATAAAAGCCCATTTGTCTATTGAAATGCAGAGGAGAAAAACAGCAGATGTTCATTCCTCATGAAAAAGTTTTAAGGTTGGTAAGAAAGAAAGGAAAAAAAAAAAACAAACAACAAAAAAACTTAGTGTTTACACTTTTTTTTTTCAACAAGTTGTATATACATGTAAACTCTGGATGGAATAAACACTCCTTGGTTTAACATACAGCATGCCAGTAATTAACCTATGATTGTTCAGTTCATCCTCAAGTACCTAATGTGGAGCACAGAACCCTTCACTCCATCTCATACCATAATATCTCTTAATAATACAAAATCCACTCATCCTACAAGGTACTTCTTTGCTGGGTCTCGTGAGGTCTCTGTGGCATTCTCTGATACATTTTGCAGCAGGTAATTTAAAATCCAAAAATCATATTTTCAGAAAAAAACCCTTTCAGTAAGCTAGTTTTACCCTCAAAAGTCACAGAAACAGGGGAAGAAATACTTAATTTGCCATAACTAGGACTTCAGATTGCATCACTCACAGGATTCCCATCCAGATTTTTTCATCTGCTCCATGAGTATGTATTTTACAGTTGCCGTATCTCTGCCTTAATCCTTTTCCATGTGAAACCCCAACGGTTAGAATAAACTCAGCCACATTCTTTATTAACTTTGATAATGCAAAGGGTATCAAAATGGCAAAGAAAAACAGCGCATGAAATCTATGTGAACAATAGGTCTTCAAGAAACGGTCTTCAAGAAACACAGTTACCCACAAGATATAAACCTAATCTTTCTCATTTAAGTAAAGCACATCAAGAAGAGGATGGAGCTTTGCTTCATCTGTCAGAAAAGCAGACTGGCAACAGGAGCCCAGGTGGCCCTGGGGTGGTGTCTGGGGCAGAGCTGCTGAGGGGAGCATGTCACCACTGACCAGTGTTCAACATGAGAAAACAGGGCAGTTAGTGCTGAGATTAATGGCAATGCCTACAGCTCTCACAGCTACTGCCACAGTCTCTCCAATCTACCATCTCAAATAGCTGTCAGTGAATTATTCATTATTATGACTTACAATTCATGTATGTAAGAGCTTGAAAACTTGTTTTGCATTTTTAATTTTTTTTTTTTTAATTTTAATTCACAGCAAAGCTTCAATCTGAAAATAAAGTGGTTATTTCCTATTCTCTGCTTTGGAGAAAACCTGGAGGCACCCAGTAGGAGATAAGAGCATAAAAAAGTGCAAATCCATGAAGCTTCACCAGCATAGCAGCAGTTCTGAGGTTTGGGTAAAGCTCATGGAAGGGAGCTCAGGTAACTGTTTCATCTCAAAAAAAAAAAAAAAAAACCAACCAAAAACAAAACGCCAAAAACTCAGTAGACTGGTACTATTTCATATATTTGAATTAAAACGAAAGATCTTTAATTATATGAATTCGAATATGAGAACTATTCATCATAGTGCAAAACCTGCTTTTTATTTTAGAATACTTTATAGATAAATGACAAGAGCTTTTTAATTATCTGTCAGGTGAGAAGCAAAACACAGGGATAAAGATTACCTCATTAGATGAGTATTTCAAAAGTTATTATTTCACCCATCTACCAGGAAAGCCCCAAATAAGATTTCCAATACTGGCCTCATGCTGAGCAGGCTAATGGCCATGTCCTGGCCATTAAAAAAGGCTGATTTTAGCCATATTTTGACACATGGCACACAGGATATATCCCTTCCACTCTTAACAGCCAAGTTTCACCTTCTATCCTGATAAAGAACATGTGAATACATGTCAGGCTATAAAACTGACAGTGCTGCCTCAGACTGCTCAGTCTGTTCCTCGAGTTTCTGCTTCCATCTGACATTTTTTTCCACTGTCACGTATTACTGCATGTTTTAAAACTATTCATCTTCATAACAGAGAAGAAAAAAAAATTATTAAAATATTGATAAAATGAAAATAGTGCCACAAAAAAGGTTGCAAAAATGTTTTAAAGACAGTTTTTATGTAATTATGGATAACATGGAAAGCACCTTTGTTTCAGAAATGATCAAAAAGGAAAAAAAAAAAAAATCAAACAAACAACAAACTGTTGACCAACCTTTATGTCTATGAGATCCATCCATGTCAGAAAACTCAATATGATTTTCATCAGCCCAGTACAGCCTGTGGTTGACATAATCTATTGTGAGAGCCATGGGCCTGGATATCTGTGTTTCTATGAGAACAGTTGGTCTGGATCCATCCATCCCAACACGGCCAATGTGAGGGTACTCACAGCAATCAATCCAGTATAAATATCTGCAAAACAAAGCAAAGCAGCTGAATAATAACAATAAATAATTGCCAGAGAGGCTGTGGATGCCCCATCCCTGGAGTGTTCCATGGGTGGGATGGGGCCCTGAGCAACCTGAGCCAGGGAATGACATCCCTGCCCATGGCAGGGGGGGCTGGAACCAGATGATTTCTAAAGTCATTCTGTGATTCCATGATTAATTTATTTAGTTGATTTCAACAATAAATCAGTAATTATTCTATAATATTTCCACCTTCCAGATAATTTTTTCTTATTTTTCTAGATGTATCTGTAAGTGTGCTAAATGTAAAGGGCTTGAATAGCAGAGTCCTCATGTTAGGTGTGATTTTATTAAATTAATTATGGACTAGTAAACAGTACATTTAAGGTATCAAGAGTAATTGCTTATTCTTAATACTTTAGAATTTGAAGTATCACCCAAAATAGACTTTTTGAATCTCATATCCTGCATAAACAGCATCACTACAAAATTTATCAGAAATATGATGTTACTTTTTTTTTTTTTTGACACACAGTACAAAAAGTTATTTGCTGTTAACATAATGAAATGATATTGCTTTCAGAAGTACTAGTGCCAGAACATTAGAACAGTTTCTCACACAGAGGGCTTAAAACCAGCTGAAGCACTGAGAAAGACTGTTGGAAAGCTGAGTAGCAATTTTCCTCTCAATATGCCATTTAACCACCAAACAGAGGATGTTTATCACAAAGAAAGAAACAAAAAGAGTCCTATTATTTAGCACATGGCTGCATGTTGCTGCTCTTGTGTGCCATACTCAGAACCTCAGAACAGACCCTGCCAGCTGGGAGGCTGAAATGCTTCTGCTCTACAGGTGTTGGACAGGCTTTCCAAAACCCAGATGCACTTCTTGTTCTTAATAACCACCTGGAAGAGCATTTGTGTGCAGGAGAAACAGTGGCCCTAAGAACAGCTAGAGGGATCCTACAACACACAGGGGCATGTTGGCACCAGGCCTGCTCCACACAAACAGCAGAGAAAGGGAACTTTCTCCACTGACTGCAACAGAAAACATTTTGTTTGGAAACATAACATTACTTATTGGATGGCATCAGCCATACAATTCACTAAACATTTCTCATTTGTGAGGAAAAAAGCTAAGATAAAATTAATATTATTCAAATTTACTCTGAATTTTAAATATAAACACAGTGTATATTTGCAGCAGCTTTCCATATTAATAAATAAATAAATTTATTAACAATAGATCAATAAAATAGCTTGGCCTCAGAAAGCTAAGTCTGTACACACTGAGAAGGAGCCAAATAAGTCTATTATGCTTATCTAAATATCTATCTATCTATCTATCTATCTATCTAGATATATAATCTTGGATGTCCGGGTAACCAAAGGGACATCCCATGTATTGGTATCTTGATTACATTTAACAAAGGTCTGCATCCTCCCTGCCAAATTTGACAGGGAGAAAAGGGCAGAGATACATGAAAATTAAATTCTAGCTCTAAGAACTGGTATAAAATGGCTTTATCTTAAAAATAGTCAAGTAGATACGCTATACCAATTATTTTTATATGAATTGTATATCTAGCGATGATATAGTATGCATTGGTAATGCATGTTTAGACTAGTGATATCCAGGGTAGCTGAAAGTTAGACAGTAAGAACTAATTGGTATTTCCTATCTACTTTTTTATTAAAAAAATATTTTAGTATCAAATTAGGATTAAATTCAAAATTACTGCAAATTGGTCGGTTCATACCCAGCTCGAGGATCTAAGGAGAGATCTCTAGGAAACTTCACTCTCTTGCTCACAAGGACAGTTGGGTATAAGCCATTGAGTTTAGACACCTCAATAATTCTCTTTTCAGTATCAGACCAATACAGATTCTTCCCAATCCAATCAACAGCCAGTGCATTGGGAACAGCTGTGTTGTGGATTACCTAGAAAAGCAAAAATTTACATAAATTATTCATCTAATACTGGGAAAAGGAACAACAATTCAAGAGCTACTGATACCAGAATATTGAGAGGCTGCATATTTGATACAGTGACATACAACATGTGAAAAATGGGTATTGCTCACTGTGAAACACTGGCACTTCTCAAGTAATGACACTTCTTAAGTAACTAGGATGATGTGACACTTTCCTTACAGCAAGGGAGAATGGAGAATACCTTGATGAAGTAAATAGCAAATTCTCAACTTCTGCTTTATGCACTAACTTTTAAAAATTTTGGATATTTCATTTTTCATCTTAGGTTTCTAGTTTTCTCTTATTAAAAAATATAAAACAATTTTTTTTTTTTTACTATTCTCTTTTCTTTTCTTTTTTTTCCACAGAGCAGGATGGAGATGAGGCTTCTCTCCTCACGGCATGCTCTCAAACACATCTGCTTCTCAGCTCCCCATTTTCCTCACTGGTCCACATCAGCATATCTTTAATTTTAATATCACAGTGGTGCCATATGTCATTGTGACAGACAGACCATAAGAGCACTCAGCTCTGTTCCAAGAAAGGACTCCTAGCTGGAAAGTAAATATTGTGCTCTTATTTCCAACATTCATGTGCCTGAAGAGGAAAGCTTTCCAAGAATTAGTTAAATTTCAAAAGGATTACACTATTGAGGAGTAGGAGACAGAAGCAATTTAGTCACCTACCGGAAGGACTACACTACTGTCAGGGCTGTGTCATGCTCAAGGTTTTTGATGACTTGAATAATTCTGAAACTTGAACAAGTTTCTCTAGATATACCTGATTATAAATCTCATCATGATTGTATGACTGTCTCGCTTGGCTGGGAGTACTTCATGTCAAGTGTTGAGTAATATTCAGATATACACAATCACTTGAGTCTATCTTATTCTAGGCTTGAAAATTCTTATCCTGAGAAGGTCTATTCTGACCCGTTCCATTCCTGATTAGGTCCTAATTAGGACTGTGCAACTAGAACGTCAGAAAAAAACTCCACAAATCAGGAAGAAATTTTCTAAAAACTAATAATGGGTTTACTACTGTTCTGTACATTATTGTTTATTTTCATCTTCATCACTAAAACCATGTGCAATAGAGTCTAAACGTCTATGTACAACTGAATGTGTTAGCTTTAATTTTATTTAACATTTGAAGATATTGAAAAGTCTTCAGGATAAGAAGGGACACAGTAAGATACTTCTAACCAGTTTTACAGTTATTAATATTTAAAAACACCTTTTCAAGTTGTTACATTATTTATCACCTTATAAAATATTTTAAAAAATAAATTCAGACATGCACTGATTTTTTTAATATGAATAAAATACTTTGTTTTGTAATACCTTCCCAGGACCAGCTTTACTGGTTTATAAACATGTAACTGCAGCAAATGCTGCACTTTAACATGGGACATTTCCTGTAGAAATGGATAACTGAAAATTCAGATAGTGGTTTAGCTACACTATCTAAACACTACACACCAGCATCAGCCAAAGTAATTAGTCTCTCTTTTCTGATGACTTTTCCTTTGGAGAGTCACTTCAAGCTTATTCCAGTCCCTGAGATCACCAGGGTGACATTTAATGTGCACAATCCAGCTTACTGCAGCATTTTCCAACAACATTTGCATCTGCAACATTACACACAAAACACTGTTTTAATGTCTGAACACATTGCAGTGAAAATGTTGTCATTTCAATTCTATAAATATCTCCTCCATGATCAGATGCAGAAAGAAAATGAGATGCCATCAGGTTGCCCAGGGCAAGAGAGAGAGCCAGGGTTGGTGTGCTGAAAAGATGCCACCTCCTAAAAGAAAGGAGAAATCCGGGAAACCCTGGATAATGCATCAAAAAGGATATTTTACACTGATCATCGATTTATTTATAGTAAAGAGTAACATGAGAAGTATGAAGGTATCAAAATAAGAAATTTATACTTCAAGGGAAAATTCTATTAATTGTAAACTCTGTTTCATGAAAAAAATATTAAAATATGTAAACAGGTTTGCTGGATAACAAAACCCATAAATGTTCAAATAATTAAGTAAATAATGATAACATTTTAATTTTAATGACTCCAATTATTAAATATATCTTATGGTAACCTATTAGAAAGTCAAAGTGATATAAAATTATCATTTGGCACTGGATAAAAGATTACTGACAATGTTAGACAGCTACAATATATAATTCTTCATAAATTTTTGCAAATAATTTTAGCTTTCAGAGACCAAATATGGGCCAAGTTTTACAGAAGAAACCCAAAATTTTTGTATGAAAATTAAATTCACTTATTTTCATGATTTTTGCTTTTACATCACCATCCTAGTTGAGCAAAATCTTCATCAACATGACACTTGTCCTGCAAACTGCAAAATAATAAAAGAATAAAGGAAATATCCTACATGTCCCCATCCTAATTTTTTATACTGTTTGTTCCAATTTCTGAAACCTTTCCTTAAAAAATAAAATTATTATTAATTAATTATAAAACAATAGGATTTTTCTGCATTCTCCCATCTGGTTATTACAATTTTTTGACTGGGGAAAAAAATCTTCTTCAAATAGTTAAGATCAGAAATAAAAAATCTGAGGTCATCCCCAGTCCTAAAACAGCATAATACAATTTCATCCAGAATGGAGAGAAGCTGAATAGGATGCTTGGAAAAGTGAAGGCAGTAACTATGATTCAAGGATTTATTGGATTTTGAACCCCACACTTGCCTGTCTCCTATTTTTTTCAGGAAAAGTTTTCAGGGGCTCACTAGAACTTTCGAGTGTCTGCTGGATTTTAGTGTGGATTATGGGAGTGCCATAAATTATGCCCTTAAGGTTCACTGATGCCAGCCAGTTTCAATCCCAACCCTCCAAAATGTGCTCTGAGGATGTTTCAGCCCATGCACTAACCTGCAAATGAAAACCACAAGTCTTTTCTCTCTGCATATTTATTGGTTTACAATGAGGGAGGAAAATTCTCAGGATATGTTACTGCTCCTTTACTCCACGTTTCAGAAAGTCAGACATAATAGAATAAACAAAGAATTCCTTCCTGCTTATCACCAATTGTGGAAAAATGTTCACATGAGTCAACAAAGGTGCTTAAGAGTGGATTTGTGAACTTAATCCACTGCAGAGGCAGAACAGACAGGCTGTGCAGAAAGGGGAGTGCAGTTTTACCCTGGATTATCCACAGCAAAGACATTGAGTTGTTTTTGTTGTCAGTGGAGTGGAGGTGAGACAAAAAGACCACGGAACATTTTATAAGAGATAATACACCAGTGTATTTACACAGTTTATGCCTATTTATAGCTCTTTTTCCTTTGGCATCCTGTAAACCACATGGAACTGCCAACTCAGTCAACTCTCAAATAAGTCATAAGGAATTTGTTCCTAAATGCAATTCTCTTAGTCCCTATCTCTGCTTCAGAAAAGATACAAATGCAAATAAATTTTACTAGAACTTGCTAACTCCTGCTGTGTTTATTCCTACACCAAAGCCTCACAATCCGGGTTAAAACCATGAAGGAGCATTTCCTAAAATACTCAAAAAATTTCCTTCTAGTAGTGACATTATTAATCCCCAATTACCTTGATGTCACTCCCATTTAAAAACATTCTGTTTATGCGGCTGCCATTTGGTCTGCTGGAATCAATCCAATAGATGAACTCTTCTCTGTAGTCAAAGTCTATTGCAATCACATTGTTCAGCCCCTAAAAAGAGGGCAGAAAAGTTCATTTATTCAAATGTCTGAATACAAGCTACTGGATAACATTCAGAGCACAAAAAACATTGCATTTAATATTCAAAATTCTTTATTTTACTGATTGCATATTTCTCAAGCACTTGTCCCATTTTTCCATACGTTACTTGTAAACAATCAGCATAAAATAAAGATTGTAACAGAAATAAATGGTGACAAAGAACTGTCTCACTTCAAAAATTCAGATGATGCATGAAACTAAGTGAAGCTTCTGTGTTTTCCTTTACTATTATGAAAATGAACTTTAGCAGTAAATACTCCAACTTTTTCTCACTTTCTCTGCTAATTACTACCTTTGGCATTTCTTGGGCAAACTAGATGAGAGAAACCGAAATAGTGCAATATTTATAATATTTAAGTAATGAAAAAATTTCCTTAGTAATATAAATGAATCAGGAACTCAAAATGGTGGTATTCAAAGAGCATTGATTTTCATTCCTGAATATTGAAGTTTTGACTTTTTATTTGCCATACTACAAGTACTGTGTATGGATAGACAGAGATAGTATATACATCAAGTGTAAAAGTCAGAGATCCAGCAGGAATCTGGGAGTCTCCTATGGCTCCAATGACAAAGCAAATACATTGTAAGAAAGAGTGGTGATTATGTCTGAGGCACCCTTTACTCCAACAGGTTGGAAAGAGCAATCATATAATAATGGCTTTTCATCCCAAATGGCAGATAAGAAAGAAGGGGATTGCATTCAGATGAAGGCTTTTATTTTCTTATCTGCCCCATAACCAGCTTATTGTCCTGATATGCATTGATATCACAATAATTCTTAATACACCAGGACATTGTTATCAATGAAATATGGAGCAGCAGTGGTAAAAAATGGAGGCAGTTTGTACTCCTTTTAAAACCACAATATCAGGTAATCAATTCCCTTATCAGCCCAATGACATTCTGTTCTCAGATAGATCAGCAACTCCCCTTGCTGATGTAATTCACTGCAGTGAAGGGGATGTGCTGGACTAGCCAGCTCTAAAATAAACAACCAACAACAATATTTAATTGCACAGAAAATTGACACATGGCTTATATGCCACCTACTGCTATATAATTACTGTAAATCTATCTTTTGATCAAAATGTAGAGGGAAAGAGCAATTAGGCTGCACAAATCATCATTAGAGAAGCCTGAAACAATACAGGGTTAGAGGACCACTCTCATTTTCAAAAATCCCATATCCATGTATGCAGTGTTTAACAAAACCAGCTGCACCTCTGTCAGTCACAACTGTGCAGCAAAACATTTTTCCTGTCTTTTATCACTCGTATAATTCTACCTATAGAGAAATTCCCACCCCACATTCTTAACCAAGGAGACAACAGGTGAATGCATACAAAATACTACTGAATACAACATTCTATTTAATACAATTTTATAACATTCTAGAAATGAAAGTCAGCAAGTTTTGAAAATTTTGCCTTATATTTATATTTTCTACAACACTGTAAAATTTTCCTAAGAATTCAGACTAATAAAAAGAACTGACTGCCTGAATATCTTTGCTTTCAAGTGTTTTATTTTGGGTCAGTTTAGTTTCAATATTTATCAGAACATCAAGTGCAGGTAAAATGTTTTTGTATGTCTCTAACAGAGTTCTCTGTCCAGACATCATCTCCTCTGAGATGTCATTAAAGTCCTCCTATCATAATTCTTTGTCATTTCACATTCAATCTGCTTTTTAGAGGAAATAGGGAAGATTTCAAATGGCATCAGCTGCATTAGGCTCTCATTTTAAACCTGTGTTTTTGTTCGTATTGCACACAGCACACAGTATTCTATGTGATTTTTGTTCCCTTGGTGCCCCAATTAAAAAAAATGTAGATAAAAAGCACAAATAATGAGGAGGAAGATTATCTACTCTGCCTATGGTAACCCTAAGGGGTTTGATGACTAGGAGTGAAGGAAATGGAAAGCAAAGAACATACATGAGACACAATTCAAACACTTGTATTGCTTGTGTATATTTGGGGGGGAAAAAAAGGAAAAAGCTGGCACAGAACTCAGAGAAGATTGAACAAGCTTCTGCTCTCAGCTCCTTTACTCTGAGTTTATATGCACAACTGTTAGAATGGCAAAGCACAGCCCAAATACACAAAGAAGGGTGGGTTTGCTCCTCTGCCAGAGCCACTGTGGCATTTGCCATCACCTGGTAGATGCCCAGGAAAGAGCCAATCCATCATAACATCAGAAGGACACAAGGATGTCGTTGTGAGGGAAATCACCTCCTGTGTGGTTCTGTTGGGACAGTTCCCTTTTTGGCTTCCAAATCAAATGCTTTATTTGTAGGAGCAAAGGCCAGGAGGTTCAATAGCAGAGGAATTTATCAGACTAGTGAATTAATGTGATATGGAAAACATAGATTTTCTTCAATGGCTGGAGCTACATGGTCTCTAATGCACTGAAGAGGAGTCCATTAAATTCAAGACTGATGATGCTCTGAGACAATCTGTCAACACCAGCCATTAAGAAAATTTACTGTTGCTCCCCTCTTTCCACAGGCTGCTATTAAGAGACAAAGCAGCAAAAGAGGGAAGAGGCAGTGAGATGGAAATGAGAGGCAGTCAGAAAGATTTCAGAAGAACGGACAGACTTTAACGTAACATTTTCTATGCTTAAATAAAGTCAATGTTTCATGCAAGATGGTTAATTTTGTAATTACTGTTGTGAAGACCTAAGCATCTCTCTTGTGACATTAAGATGCACAACTTACTGACACAAGAAGCCACAAAAAGCCTAATTATATTAACAGGCACTAAATAATCTCCTAGTCTTACTGCAACTGATTAAATATTATTCAAAGAAATAGGTATTTTTATTAAAACATATTTTGGAAATCTAATCTGTGGCAAGTAACTACACTTAGGTGAAGCACAGAAGGAGAGCAGAAACTGCTAAAAATGACAGCTCTGTATTTACTGTGTTATATTCTATTTTTGTCCTTTTTTTCCCACATTTTTTCCCTGCTATAATAATTTAGAGTAATTAATTAAAAAATAGATTTAGCCAAAGACATAAGTTCATGTATAGTTATACCATAAATCTTGGGATTGGCTGTTTAGAAATAAATTTAGATTGTGACAGCAAGCAGCCCAAATAATACACTGCCAAATAGTTTTTTGTTTGTTTTTTTTTTTATTTTTTACAGGAATTTACAAATTGAGCAAAACATACTGGGATGGAAGAGGATCATAAATAACAATTTTTTAGTACATCAGAATGACTGACGAAACAACTGCCTGAGCTTTAATCATGTCAAATTAGGACAAAATAGTCAATATTATAATAACTCTGAAGATGCTGCAGTTGTTCTGTGGTGCTCACAACGCCAATTGGAGGATGATGTTTCTGTCAGTTGAACACTTTAGAAAAGAATAAAAGTATTGAGTTAAACTTAGAGCATGGTACTATGATTATACCTGTTTCAACAAAGTGTAGTTGGATCCATCAGTGCTAATTTTTCTTATTTCATGATGATCAGCCAGAATTAAGAAAGGCTCCTCATCTAAACCCCGGGAGAAAGAATATATTAGACTAGCTTTAAGTTAATTTATGGAAAATCAGGAATACAATGCTGAAATACAGATGGTTTGAAAAATAAATGTTACATGCTCTGATCAATGTTATGGATGAAAGAAATATTTAAAACATTCAAATGTTCCAAGAAAGATCAATGATGCAGTATAAAAATGAACAAAGCAATCAATTAGTATATCTTTCAGTATAATTTAATTCTTTTGCCTTTGCAATATGGGAACCATACTGTATTTTATCCTAATTTAATGTCAGAGATTAAATTTGAAATATATTTCATCCCATATGTTTTAATTCCAACATTTACTTTCAAATTACCACTAAAACTATTAATTGTTATGGTTGCAAACTGAGCATGTTTTGACTGTTGCTTTTTGAGGTTTCAATACTCTGAACAGTCTATCTAACAATAAAGAAACAGCTATTTGAAAAACCTCAATTCTCTGATTCTGAACTGAAGCCAGATTTTACTTTTTTAACCCTGGTTTTCTAGTTTATTTTTAAAAATTACATTCATACGTTCATTCATGCCATCACTTACTTTGAAATATTTCTGACGTTGACGTACATAATAGAAAAAATAATATTTTTTTAAAGCTGTCTTTATTTTAGCTCTATTAAGAGAGACCTCAACTGAAATGAAAAAAAAAAAAGGCTGCCTGGGCTGTGAAGGAAACCCAGCACACAGCAATGGATTTCTGTTCCTTTCCTCTTGATACTCTGCCTTTCCTTTCACTATGAAGCCAATCCCACTCACTGAGGCACATAAAAATAACATCAGAGGGGTGAGGAAATAACCAATGCTCTTGCATATCTTGAACTTCACTGGAGGATTTCAAATGCTATAGGAATAACAGAGTTGGCAATTTCTATTACTTTTTCCTGTTCCTTCTTTTCACATGATGAAGTCTCTCATACATTCTAATATTCTTAAGTTGATGAAATAAACCAGAAATCTTTTAAACACTTGTCATAACTGTACTATTTTCATAGGACTTAGAAGTAAAACTAAGTGATGTATTTAATTTTTCCTAATACAGTTTTTAATAAAGGTATTAAATCAGATTTCATTATCCACTGTATCTATTTACTGCAAATGATCTGAGGACAATACATACTAAAAATATAACTTATTACATTCAGACATTGAATCGAATTCCTATTTTATATTGAAAAACTGGCAGATTCAAAGTAACTTTGTTTATCTTGCATAGAAAGGTAACACAGACCTCGGGGCTAAGGCTTTTCACAAATTATTTTGGATACAGCAGTGGATTATTTAAAAAAAAAAAAAAAATAGAAATACCTGAAAGGGATTTGCAGCCATTCAGGTTATCAGGCTGTATTTCATACCCTTCTGCACACAAGCATTTGTAGGTTCCATAGGTGTTGATGCATTGCTGGCTACAGGGAAATCCAGATGAACATTCATCAATATCTATACATGTTTTGCCATCATCCTTCAGGAGGAATCCAGGCCAGCATTTGCACTGGGAAAGCAAACCAAACACATTCATTTTTAATTTCTCATTGTTTCTGTCTATCATCATCTTGTGTACTTCCCTCTGAATATGTTAGCATCATCAACTTTTTATGCATCTCATTTTTTCAAGTAACATCTTAATTACATTGTTGTTTATATGGTTTACAGGGAGTTTATACGTTCCCTCCTGTAATTACTGTATCCAACAAATCTCCAGCTCTCTAGTCTATGGCCTCCTGACTAGGACACAGTTCCAGAGGTTTAAATATCTTTAGAGCTAAACCATGTTGGACAGATTTTATTTGGTTTTCACTGGGCTAAGAGCACAGAAAACACTCACATGCAGGCAGCTAACAGTTTTATTCTGCTGCTAAGGTGATTTGACTTTGTATAAATATTCCTGTAGGTAGCTCTGACCTGGAACAAGGTGGAGAAAAACATTCTGCTATTCACTGCCATGCATTTTCCTTTCTCACAAATGATTTTCAGTGCTCTGTATATATACATATATCAGTAAGATTAGCTGTATTTAAGGAATTGTATGATCTTTGTATGAGTTTTAAAGTACATACTACACCATTTTTTAAATATAATTTACAACTGTTTCCTTACAGGAAATAAAAATTTGAATATTATTATTATGGTAGTTAAGCTACTTCATTACAAGGAAGTACCACACAGTAGTTAAACATGTAAGAACTAAAATCTTGCACTGCATTACACCACATTTTGAAATTATTCACCTTGTATCCCACAGGCAGATCCTGGCAATCCTGGGAGCACCCACTCACTTTCTTGCTGAGACATTCGTTAACGTGGCAGCTTTTCTCGTCAGACCCGTCACTACAATCCTCTTTGTTATCACAAACAGCACTTTGAGCAATGCACTTGCCATTTTTGCACATAAAAAAAGAGCTGTTACATGACTGCTCTGGAAAACAAAAGAAAGAAAAAGAGAGAGCACAACTTGGTGTCATCTATTAGTATTTGGAATTAGTTTTCTCATGGATCAGCTGCTATGTGTGCATGTAAGAGGAAACTATTGTGTAAAAATTGAATATTTATTCCTTACTGATAGCATTATAATGTCTTTTCACTTTTCAGTGTCTTTAAAGGTTATTCCTCTCCTGGAACACTGTGTGAAGACTTCAACTTATTACTCCCACTTACATACATTTTTTTTCATGCAATGGAGAATCCTCTATATTACCCCTGCACTAAATACAGTTCTGCAGTTTACAAAAGTTAAAAACCACAGCTTCTCTTCCCTGAGGTGTTTGGCAACATGACTGACTCAATTCTGATTCAACCCTTGCCTAATGACATGCATGTATGTTCTCCCTGTTTGGCAAAACTTGAGTACATCATTTCAGGTACATTCAGATCCACCAAATCACAATTAGAACATTTAAACATAAGGCAGGTATGTTGCCTCACCTCAAACCAAATTAATGTGTTCCATCAAAATTGGTATAAAGGACCTGGCTCAAGTGAAATGAAGTCCTAAGGTTGAAAAAGTCACCAATAGAAAAACATGTGCAGACAAGGACTAATTTCCCTCCCAAAAACCAGACTTCAGCCAACTTATTAATGTGAGTAGGAAATATCCATAAAACCAACTGCTCTTGGTCAATAATGTACTAATGTTTATTATTTATGAGAGCAACTTTGCATCCCCTTTTGTATGATCTGATTCTGTGTGATGAACATCTTAAACTCAGCAAACATTTTCAGAGCAAGATTGAAACTTTTGAAATTACTACATTAATACAATCTTATTTTAGTATTAACAGGATTTATGTATTAAGGAAGTAGCTATAGGAACTGGTGGGTTGAGGTTTTGGAAGCTCAGAACATGTTCTCCTTGCAAGACCTAAGGAATATCCCCATGAAAGCACTGGAGATTCAAGTTGCCAGGTTTCACATTTGCTGAACTACAACCCTAAACCACTGCTCTCCACAAAGAAAGGTCACACATGTCATACAGAAAATTCAAAACAAACCTGAACTCTTGCATTTGATGTTGATAGGGGCTTCATCAGAGTGGTCTGGGCAGTCAAAATCGCCATCACATTGCCACTGGGAATTCAGCAGGCACCTGCCGTCAGCACAAGTGAACTCGCCAGGGCGACAGTGCCGGTACCCTGGAGATACAGCACCCAGTGACCTCACATTTCATAGCTTCAACAGAAAATCTGGCATATTTTGAGGCAACCTAAATAAAAGTATCTTTTTCTCCTTTAAGAGACAAAATGTTATGTGCTTATACACAACTGTCTACCATCAAAGACAGAAATCAAATGTCTCCTACGTGGCACTAAATACCCGATTCAATTCATACAGATTTTTCTTTTTGGTGTTATTTCACTTATTCTGCTATTAAGAAACAGCTTTCTAACAGACATTTAGATTTTTAAATAAATGCCACTAATTCAGCTTTTAGGAATAGATTTCCAACCCCACTTCATGCCAGTTAAATAGACTGTTTGCTGCAGAGTACCTTGCTTGTTTAGCTCTCAGGATGGAAAAGGTCTAGCTCTACAATCCAATAGAGCTGTGATCAGGCTACCCAGCTTGCAGTCAAATCAAGTTTAAAAGCTTGGTGAATTAGGTGGTTTAGTTTTAAATCCTGACAACACCTTGGAAAGTGTGTTTTGTAATCTGACTCCCACTCTCAAGTAGTTCCCTTTCTCATAAAAGAATGGAACCCTCTCCTAAAATTGCAGTATAACAAGTTTACCACCCTGGTTCCACACTAAGGTGTGTTTGATTCCCAGCTAACAGAAGATTGCCTTGAACAGTGCAACATATAACAAATATTGCTGAACAGCTCAGCTTATCCGGCAGAAATTAAACAGAGCAAGTGCCATACTACAATTAGATCAGGAATTGGTACATCATCTGCTTCTGTTGCTGTTTCCTCCTTTTGTCTCTTTCCAAAAGTCTGACAAAATAACACGATTTGCTTGTCACTATCTTAAGGGACATGTAGACTTTTAGTGTTTGTATGTGACACTATAGAAAATAAATTAAAAACACCAGGGAGTGATTATGCATGAAGAAAAAACAAAGGCATGTATTTCCAAAGTTTGTGACTGTTCAGTTCCAAATCATATTTAGTCATTGAAGATTGTTGTCCAAGTAATATTGGATCAGACAGCTTATTATGATAAATACAGATCTTAGAATCACAGAATTGATTGAGTTGGAAAAGATCTCCGAGATCATCAAGTCCAACCCTTGGTCCAACTCATGGCACCCAGTGCCACGTCCAATCTTAGTTTAAAAACCTCCAGGGATGGTGAATCCAGATATCATGATAA
Source organism: Hafferia zeledoni (assembly GCA_035583235.1). NCBI lineage: Eukaryota > Metazoa > Chordata > Aves > Passeriformes > Thamnophilidae > Hafferia > Hafferia zeledoni. Next base: position 4,481,688 of record JAWWEV010000172.1, on the reverse strand, counting down.
CAGAGGAACAAACCCATAATGTGTCACTTTCTATACTGGGTTCTGGCACACAAACTATTACTAAGAGAGGAAATAGTTTACAGTTTAGTCTCTGTGTGGGTCTGCTCTCATGTCTTCCTTTCGGCCAAAGGACCAAGCAAACCACACCTGTTAAAACAGCAATGTAAGCATGGCCAGGACTGTGTGCTTTGCACCTGGCAGGATGGGTGCCAAGCAGAGTTGCCTTCCTGACCTCATCAGAGCCACAGCCCTCTGTGGGTAGATGGGGACGTGTGATCCCAGCCTGGAGAAGGAGGGGTGCACAACTCTGCTCTCTGTGTGCTCAGAACATTTTGGGACCAATTATAATATGGTGTTTCAAAACTCCTAAGATCTACTGACATTTTAGAGCTGTGATACATCCACTGTGTTGCTGCTTGATACTTGTCATACAATTCAATGACTCCCAGGTAGGTATCTGTCATTAAGAAATCAATAACCTGTTTTAGTCCTGATTTTCTTTAAACTACATGACCTAGGCAGTTTTCTCTTATAACAGCTAATTGTTTCAAACTGCTCCTTTCAAAACACCCTGTGGTTTATGTAAGGGAAAAGCAAATGGAGTTTGCTGGGAAAGGCCTGTTTGTTGCCTTCCTTCTCCAAGGATCCAGAGGTCTGTGCTGGACAGTGGAATGGAACAGCTGGTAGCAAGAACCCAAGAGCCACACTCGATGCATTTCAGGATTTCACTTCCCCCTGTCTCTTCTGCTCTTGAGGAGTTATTAGAGAGCATCCAAAGGAGGGCAACGAGGATAGGGAGGGGCCTGGAGGGGAAGTGTGTGAGGAGCAGCTGAGGGCACTTGGTGTGCTCAGCTGAAGAGGAGACAGAGGGGGGACCTCTTTGCAGTTACGACTGTCTCGGCAGGGGCAGGGGAGGGGCAGGCACTGATCTCTGCTCTGTGGGGAGCAGGGACAGCACCCAGAGCATGGCTTGAAGCCAGGACAGGGTTGGGTTGGATATTTGAACCTGAACAGGCTCCCCAGGGCAGGGGACACAGCCCCAAGGCCACCAGAGCTCCAGGAGCATTTGGGTGATGCTCTCAGGCACAGAGTGGGACTCGGGGCTGGTCCTGTGCAGGGCTGAGGGGTGCTCTCCATGACCCTTGTTGGTCCCTTTCAACTCAGCATATTCTGTGATTTTATATGACCAACAAATAAAACAGTTCCTATTGGCTACATTATATTTTGTTCCTAAAATGTCCCATTACATGATGAACTCATGACAAATTTTACTAAATGCAAACACAAAGCATGTTCTTTCTTGCAACCTTCGGATGTCTACTCACATCATTCATGCACATCCACTCCTCAGGTGGTGTGTACAATACAAACATCTGAAATCAATAGCTGGCTATTTTCTGTCCTGGCTGTCATATCTGGGGCACATTTAAGAGTAAACAACCAACTTAAATGCTAATGGCACCAAAATCGGGCATGATAATCAATAATTTTCCTTTTTGGAAGGAATATTTGCTCTATATTTTCCTTAAGTATTGTTTATATAATGTTTCTGAGTATGGCCTAGATGAACTGTACAGATATTGCCATAGTATAAGAAATCCTAAATTTATGTGAATGGTGAAAATTAAACATTCATATACGGTTTTAGTTGATATCATTTAACTGCAGTAGTAATAAATGACAGAGATGTTTTGTTATTTAATTAAAAAATACAGGTAAAGATAAAAATATATATAATAAACAAGAAATTATAAAATGTGCATTTTTAAATTCTCTTAAATGTTCTTAGCGTTCAACTGTAAGACACACTAGAAAATAATTTGTCACTGTAGCTCCAGATCCAGGTAAATACCAAGCTGTACTAATTAATGCATAATTTAAAATTACAAAAATGAAGAGCTTTCTTCTTCAATAGTAACTTAAAACACCAGACCCTGAAAAATGCCTTACAGTTAAAAGTCTGAAATTTTCATATTTACTCTATTTTTGTTATACTTGCCACATTCCAGAGATTCATCTGATCCATCTCCACAGTCATCATCATGGTCACACACAAACTGTTTGGGAATGCAGACTTTGTTATGGCACATGAAAGCATTCTCGTCACAAGTGTTATTAGGAGCTAAGGAAAATACAGTACATAAAAATAAATGAAATTGAGAACAATAAGATATACAGCCAATTTTCTTGCACAGAGATGAAATGAAAACTAGCTAGTTTGAGTGGATTCAATGGAAATAACCATAACTTTTTAGTCATACAAATGCATCACACGATTCAATAGCAGAAAAAGTGACTCATCATCACAGAGAGCTGCAGGAGTAAAGATGGCTAAAATCTCCTGCAAGCCAAAACAGAAAGGCTTCAGAACTTGAAGGAGATCTAAGGTCTGCTTCTGAGGAAAAGAACATTTGGGAATGTTCTCTTTGTTACTCTGCTCCTGAACAAATGCTCTTTAAAATCCATAAACACTCAAAATATATACAACATAATATTTCTATACCATTTTTATATGTTTAAAAAAATAAGTTCTCAGTGAAACTATTTCTGAACTCCTGACACTCCTAATAGAAATGTATCTCAGAAGACTGGAAGTAATAGTTTGCAGGGGAAGAGTTGTCAAGATCTGAATAATTAGCCAGAATAAATTGAAGGCAAAACTGCATCTCCCTTCTTGATGCACAACCTCTCTGACATGAGTAGCAGCATTTTCTTCAGGAAGAGCAATAAAACTGCATAGTCAATAATGTGCTAATTTTCATTAGGAAACATGCTGCATAATGTCTAGGATGTGACACACATACAGATCTTCAGCTGGTGTGCCTCAGTATGTATGAAAAGAGCCTGAAGATGTCAGGCTGATTAAAACATGAAAGGATTCTGGTTTGGGTGCTCACATGTGGGCCATCAATCTTTAGTGGCAATCTTGGCAGTAAAAGGCTACACTACTGCAGACACAAACAGCAGCTGGATATTATAAAAGCAAAAGTATTGAGGAAATAAATCCATTTTTTCACATGCAAACATACCACAGCCTGCTGTGGAGAGCTCATCACTTCCATTGGGACAGTCTCTCTCACCATCACAAAGCCAGTGTTGGGGAACACAGGCGTGGGAGCCCAGACAGCTGAAGGTGTCTGCTGCACAGGTCACCGAGCCTGGAAAATCACCATGGGAGAGGCTTGAGCACAGAATCATAGACTATCCTGAGTTGGAATATCCTAACTGAGGCTTTTATGGTAAAAAAAAAAAAAAAAAAAAAACCAGAAGATTTTGTTCTGCACATTATGACAAACATACTGGCTAGGAGTCTCACAGAAAAATTTTGACAGTCTGCTATTTATTCCATTCTTTCCATTTATTCAGTCTCTCAATATTCTGCAAGGAAATTTAATTTCCCACACTTCATGAAAACTCTCCAGCAGAATGACTTTTCAAACCAATTTTGGTCTGTATGTTTGACTGCATGTTTGGACTGACTGCACAAAGGAACTCATTTTGTAAGCCACACAATCCTCGAATCACCAAACTAAGCCAAGAGACCAAAGGTATTCAAAATTTTCATGAGTCAGTCCCATGTAGAAGAGAACAATATGTACCAAGTACAATAGCAGTGGGAGTAAAAAATATTTGACAGTTCTAATTCAACTAACTCCACATATTTTTTACTTGACTATTTTTTTTTTCCGAGGGTGGAGGGGGACTATTCTCCAGATAATATTATAATCTAGGATTAATTTTACTGTTTTTGGAAGTAAAGTTTTGCACAATCCATCACCTAATGTATTTTCTTAGACAAGTTAAATATGCCTCACTAAAAAGTAGACAGTGTATTTTCTACTAATTTTAATTAGAAATAAATATTAAAAATAATTCTGTCCTATTTTTGCAAAAGAGGCAGACTTTTGTTTACTTATACCCATTTACTGTTTTTTAATACTTCTGGAATTAAACTGCATGTTCAACAAATACCAGTTTTTTTAAGATTGAAAAAGCTGAAGTCACCTTGATCTCTCTTTTCTTGTTGCAGTTCCTGTTCCTTGGGAGAAATACAGCCCTATCTCTCCCCTCTTTATAACCAGTGTAGACCTGCCCCACTTCAAGAGATGGTCTACAGTTTTATTAGTGGGCTTCCTTCTAACAAGAGATCTACAATGTGTTGCAAGTCAAGATATCAAAAGTAGTTAATTCCGAACAACCTTAAAAGAAAAAAAATAAGCTATCTCGTAATGACACTTTGCCAATGGCTGGCCTTTGTTTTCATCTCCATTTTTCTATTTTCTGCTCTAAGTTTCCTAATAAGCTTCATACCCTGATGTTTCTCAGGGTTTCATACTCTCAGATGAGGTGCTTGTCTTCTCAGCAGGACCTGAACACTATGAAAATTGTATTGCAGATGGATGGCAACTTGAAGTCAGTGTACTAATTCATATTTTGCCTTATAAAACCAGTTCTACCTCCATCCTTTTCATTCGATGATCTGTTTGATTAAGCGACCACAACTCTGAACATAAGCTGAAGTGATTTCTTCTCTATCTACCTGTATACACTTTCAGTAAAGTTATCAATAATATTTTTACCATGGTATCACACATGAAATATGGAATAAAATAGTCTTTGTTTAATGGACTTTACATAAGAGGATTTCTGAAATGGGAAAAAAAAATATTTGAGTAAAAATTTGAAAAGGAAAAAAAATAGCATAGTTAACAATGGAACCGATGTATAAACGTAATGAAATTGTGACAGTATGACTTGGCACAATGTGATTTTCTTTTGAAAGATTCCCTAACACTTTTCCAGTCCATCAAGCTCTAGTACAAAAACAAAATTTTCAATTCCTTATGCACCTTGAAGGCTTTGGGAATTTGAGAGGAATACTATGTAATAATGCCTATGACTGTACGTACATAAATTTAAAGGGAATAGCAGAAAGAGCTGGGGGGAAAGGTAATACCCACATTTTTAGTGTTCCAGAACCTACCACTGAAATATGAAGCTCAAACAGGTGTTTTACCTTAAGGATGGGAATTGGAGAAAATTTGGTTGTCCTTTCGCCCACGCTGGTGTGCCATTCATATCTTTAGTGACAGACTACACACAAACCATACACTCCCCATCAAAAGGACTCCATCAGCTTGTTGGAGGGGCTGAGGGAGGAGATCCTCTCTCTAAAATAAACACCCTTTGGAGGTGCTGCCCTTGTTCCCTTTCCACCATCTGGGATCACATCATCTCTTCCATTAAGCATGATCTGACACAAGGCAGAACTAAAATTATGCTACTTACCACAAATAGCATCACTCTCATCCAAACCATCTCCACAGTCATCCTCACCATCACAGGTCCACTGCTTAGAGATGCATTTGTTTGCAGAGCAAGCGAATTGATTCCATGAACATGATGAATCTAGAAATGACACAACATCACTGCATTCCCTGCAGTTTCTAGCATAGTTTAGGAATTCTCACACTGTTCCTTTCTGTCCTTCCCAGTTTCCAGGTATTAAAATACAAAACCCCAGTACAATCCTAATCTTGCTATTCTGCATGTTACCAGTTTGTCTCAGAGTTTGCGTCTACCAATAAATTTAGAAAAATAAATAAACAGCAAAACATTCCAAACACATTCTAATATTTTCAAACATTTTGTTAGTGGGATGAGGGCAAATTTTAAAAATTGTCTGGTTTGCATATTTAACATAGAACCTACAACTATAGGGAACTGCTTTACTTGGGCACTGTCCAAATTTTCCAACACAGCTTTCCTTCTGGTATTTAACTCCATCTTTAAGTGATTTCATGTTATTTTCTCTCACAAGAAAACTGCTGTGTTCTTGCATTCTGTTGTCCCATTTACACTTTTCTATACATTTAAAATAACAACATGCTTCTGCTTTTCAAAATCAGACTGCACGACTGTTCTAAATCAATCTATTCTTGTGACCTTTTCTGAAAAGTTATGATCTTCCAAATTTCCCAGAC
>JAWWEV010000172.1:4463844-4475604 GCA_035583235.1 Hafferia zeledoni | reverse complement strand
AGACTGCACGACTGTTCTAAATCAATCTATTCTTGTGACCTTTTCTGAAAAGTTATGATCTTCCAAATTTCCCAGACTTCTTTAAGAAGAAAATTTTTTTTTTAACTGATGGAAAAAAAATATTAACAATAAAAGGAATTTTAGGTACTTTAATCTGAATTTAAAAGTAGAGTATTGTAACAAGTACCTCAAAATGGGTAGTGAAAGTAGAATTGATTTAACCCTTTTCCCCTTAGACCACAAAAATCAGATAATATATTTCACAATATTGTATGTATGCATAATAAAACTTAGAAATTTAAACACCAAGTTACACTTGATAAATGTGGTCAACACAAAACCTTCCACAGTGCACTGCAGTTTCTAATTTTGAAGTTATAAGATGTATAATTACAATGCAAACTGTAAACCAAACATGGAAGCATGATAATGGGAACTGGGTCATGGGGAGAGTAAAGTGTAATGGTGAGTCATGTTAAGAATTAAAGCTAAAAAAAAATAAAAAAAACCCCAAATGTCAGGTTTTATTTAAATAGGGAAGAGGAAAATTTGATGTTGGATTTTGCTGTTCTGCTAGAATTTAATTATAAAAATAATCCATGCAGTTAATCCACAGGAATTGAAGTTAAAAGATCAGCTCTTCCTATCAGTGAAACCAACCTGCATTGCTCCTCAATTCAGAACAATTTAAGAATCTGAATAGAGCTGAGGCAGAATAGACCCTTAACCCAGTTCACAATTCATGCTGTATTTTATTGTATTGTATTTTGTTACCACCTTAAATAATTATACTTGTATGGCCTTTGATGCAAAGGAATGCCGCCTTTTTTATTTGGCTATTTCCTGTTGGGGTCAAGATATTAATTCATATTAATTATATTAAAAAAACTGTTCTACAAGGAGAAGTTGTCCAAAATGGAAAAGGTGGAAGGAAATTTTTGAAGGAAAACTCCTTCAAAATGAGGAGTTTTGAAGAATTAGTGGAATTGTTAAATGTTAAATTAATAGGAAAATCTGTATATAAACATAAACTTAGGAGAAAAAAATATAGGGCTTTCACTCTTGCATGAGATGGAATTTGAGGTATTGGCAATATGAAGTACTAGAGTTGAATCGGAAAATATAGAATAAAAGTTCATCTTATACAGATCTATATTCAACCTCTGAGAAATAAATGCACACGGCTTTGTTTCCCAAGTGCATTAGTGATTACAGAAGTACAAATAAGACAACATGCTCACCACAGTGCAATTCATCTACTCCGTCCTCACAGTCTTTCTGCCCATCACAAAGCCACGTGGTCAGAATACATCTTCCACTAGGACAACCAAAATAATTTTCTTCACATGTGGGTTTGTTTTGAACTGTGATAAAATAAAGAATGTAATGTAAAATGGTCTCTACTTGTATGATTAGGAGCCTAATACATTTCTGCTAAATTTTGGAATCCTAATGGCAAAATGTTTATGTTTAAAAATGTGAAAAAGATACTATATATTTAATTTGTGTTCACACAAATTTAAAAAAATAGTGATAGCTAAGTAGTTTAGGGAGCTGAAATGCTTCATTTTTGTTTTAGAGAAGAATCAGAGCACAGCTTCAAAGTAAATCAAAAGGCCTACAGAGGAAAGTAGTTCAGTTTACATGTTTGGAGGTCAGGCAGGTCAACATTGCTTCATGTTCTACACCAGCTGAAGGAATCACCCCTCTGATCTAACTACCATAATTCACAGGATAACCTAATTGGGGCAGTATTTCTATCACTGGGATAAGTTACAAATCTGATTCATGTGCTGACTGACAGGAGCTTTACCAGTGATGGTGAAGCCACAGATTTAGACTTTGTCAGAAATTAAAGTTTTTGTCATTTTTCTTTGTAGTGCGAAAGTAATTTACAATTTTATTTTTTATGAATGTTTAAAAAACAGATGTGAGGAATGAAAACATGCTGTATATTTATTTTCATGATGTAAGCACAAATATTAGTCTAATAACAGGTTATTTTTTTAAATCTTAAGCAAGGTCAGGGGAATATCCAGGAGATTGAGTTCCAAGCACTGGAGACCACTGAAACTCTGCAATGGTTTTTATTATTCCCTCAAAAAACACTGGGTTGGTTTCCAGCCTACTTTCTTTTAAAAAGAAAGGTAAAGTTATCGTATTTATGGCTTTCACAGCTGTATGAATAGTAAAAAAAAACAAAACAAAACACCAAAACAAAGAAAGTGAGACATCTGTGATGACTTGGTAGATATTAAAGATGGTCTAAGTATAGATACCCCTAAATGAGTATTTTGCTCTAATTTTCTGTAAGAACAATGACACTGAACAAAACTGCTAATGGGAGTTACAATGTTCATAATAAAACCAACACTCCAAAATTGAATGTGCCAAAGTCAGTCAGTTTTGAATGAAATGGCAAAGGGAATCACGTGCAGGTTGAACGTGAAAGGCATTGCTTCCAAGGAAAGGGAGGAATGAGCCAGGCAATTAGCCACACATTAAACTGAGGAAACATTCTGGCACACATTTGAAAGACAGAAAAAAGTACTACAAATAGATGGATGATGGAATAAAATGCACATTAGTGTACTTATGCAGCATTAGTTTACTGGAGCTGTAGCACGCTGCCCTCAAAATCTTCTTTGGCATGGAAAACACCCAACTTTTTTTTTGTGGAAATACGTTAAATAGAAGCTATTTTCAGCTCAATTAAGTGTTATACATGAAATTCTTCAGAACTAAGAGATAATCTAGAGAATATGAAGATTATAATGGAAACTATAATTTGATATGTATCTATTTTACAGGAAGAAGGAAAATTCTTAATATCAGACTGACTGACAGTAGTGCTGAAGTTCTAGATTTCTCTGGATACTGGTAATATTTTCATCAATAAATTTGGCACAACCTGTATGCAATTCTAATAGAAGCTTCAGTGACACAAGGGGATTATTGCAGGAAAAAACAAATATTAAATGGAAATAATCAGATGGCATCCACTACTAGGCAAAAATTGGATGGCATTGAATAACATAAAATTAGAAGTTTTATTTTTACAAAATAGTAACATTATTATTTAGTAAATATTTACTTTTACTAAATACTAATTCTTGTAGGAAGGAGAGTTATTGGTCACAGGAAGACAATTACACTCTGGCAAATGCCATTTATGAAAACAAACAAATGAAAAATTAAAATGTATCTGCACTTAAACAAGGCAAAAGCAAGACTCCATTGCTATACAGGACACTGGTCTGTTATATTCAAGAGAAATGCAGTTGAGATGAACAAAATATTCCTATCCTGAAAGCAGGAATGTTAAAATATCTTGGCTAATTTGCCATGGAAAGGAAAGAATAAGGATACGATTCCTGAAGGACTACAAGAGCAGGTATAAAGTGGGATATGGGCAGATGGGAGATTAAAAGACTGAATGTGGTTCTGGAAGATGATGGTAACAGGAATAGTCTGCAAAAAATACTACATATTTTTAACAGATTTTCTCTTTTGATATCTCCGTCTATCTACAAAAACTCAAGATGCAGGGAAGAAGATACAGGCTTGATGTCCCCAGAATTTCAATACTGGTGCACTCCATTCAGCTTGATGAGAATTTCTCAGGATGGGCCTAATCCTACAAATATGATACAATAAACCTGTGTTGATTCAAGTGTTCTCATCTTAAATACAGTTTATCACTCCTTTAGGTATGTTTAGATTTTGTATTTATTATTCTCAAACCCAAATTTAGGTTTCTGGATAAAACCAGAGCAAACACATAAAATGCCATCCTTCATTAGGCAAGAATTTCATGCAGTGAATAACTCATTGGTTAATGTTAAATAAACAGCAATAAGCTCAGTCCTGTCTCGGGGACTCAAGTGTGTCATGATCCCTTTTTTCTGGCTGAGGCCCAGAACAATCACAAAAGCAATAACCCTGGATTCCACCCTGGCAGCCTGTCCCAGAGACCTCAACCAAATAAAAGAGAAAGGAAAAAAGGCAGCAAGAAAAGAAAGACCACCCACTAAAGATGTAGCTAATAAAAGTTCCTGAGTGATTGATGCTTGATGAGCTTGACGTTTTAATGACTCATGTTTTACTTAAATAAAAAATGATAAATGACAAACCTAACCTGGAGGAAATAGAAAGCTAGACTTCGCAGTTTCCTTCAGAAAAATGCAGTATTAATTTGTAATAGTTTGCATAATCTGATGAAACACAAAATGAAGGCGAAAAAACTGCATTCAGCATTATATTCTCTGCATTACATAAATCAGTATTGACTGAATAAACATTTTGCAAAACACAATCAGGAACACTACCCTGCCCCCCCCCAAAAAAAAAAAAAAAGGTTTAAAAAAATAATTAATGTTCTATTTACTTTTTTACAGTTACCTGGGCATTTTAGTTCATCTGTATAATCTCCACAGTCATTAGATCCATCACATATCCATTCTGGCAGTATACACAGGGAAGTTGAATTACAGCTAATAAATCCTGAAGATTTTATCCCAAGCTTATAGAAGTAAGCACAGTTGGTGTTATCTGGAAAGAGACATCAAATTAGTGCATCACACCTAACACAGACTGAGAGCCTTATAGTTTAATTTTTGGGTTTATCTTGAGCTTGCACAGACCATGCAGGTGTTGGTATCCCAATACTAATGACTACAAATTAAGTGCCACACAACAAGGACTAATCATGGCACAGATGCCACCTGAAGCACAACACAAACTCACTGCAGTTCTTTTCATCAGAAGCATCTGCACAGTCAATGATCTGGTTGCACTGCGCTGATTTCCCGATGCAAATCCCGTCGGCACAACGGAATTCTGTGGCAGCACACGTTGAATCTGCAACATATGGTTAGAAACGTTGGAAATTTGGGTACTAAACACTCTTTAGATGCATATTACATGTATTATGTTTAAACATTCTACCTGCCAGAATGAGGCATTCAGAACATACAGTACCCTTCACAGCTAAAAATTCAGTAGACATATACTTTTGAGTTTACTTGACCTTACAAATTTCTAAATTTTCAATTCATGTTTTAGCCTAAAAGTGTCTCTATACGATACAACTCAATTTGAGATAATCACCATGTAAGGAAGGAAGAAGCATTTTCAAGATCATCTATGAATCTCTCAGTTTTCTTGTAACAACACCAGGTTTTCTCCCTACTCATATTTAGCTAAAAGATTAAAAACCATTCAGTGCTTTCAAAAAAATGCTAGTAACTACAGCTATATAGCTTTTTAGCTACAGATTGAGGAATAACATCCTCTCCACTCTTTCTGAATTGTAACTAAGGGTTTGTGTTATCTGCTAGCTGGTCTTTATTCACTGGCTGATGCACAGATATAAATATTCATGTTTTAAGACATAAAACAAAAGACGATTCTGATATAAAAAAGGAGAACAATTCCAGTTCTTTGCAAAGGACAGAGACATTGCCATGCATCTGAGAAGCAAAGGAATGGAACACTTGCTGCTTCAAAGGAAAAGCAGATGCTGAGAAAAAACCCCACCCATCTTTCAACCCTTCTGTCTGTAGCAAAGACACTCTCTCATTTATTACTTCACACAAGAAGCAGCACCTGTATTTTATATTTTATATCTATATATAATATAAACTATTATATATAATATATAGGTGTATTTATATTTTATTTTGCAGCCAAAACCACCCTCCTTCTACAAGACTCTGGGTGTAAACCAAAAGCAGTCTTTACATCAATTGCAACATATGATTAAATTACATGTATTTTCTAGCTACTTCTATTTACATACTAAGTATTTATAAAGCAATATTCCAAAATCACCTTGGAAATAACTGCCATTTACCTTTACAGTCCAATTCATCAGAGTTGTCACCACAGTCATTTACACCATCACAGACTTTATTACTTGAAATACAGCGACGATTCGAACATGGCTTGAAGCCCTTCCTGCAGCCTCTGTTTTCTGGCAAGTTAAACACATATTTTTATTTAGACACTTTGTATCTAATACAAATAGGCTTACATTAAAACTAAACAAACATTTCAGGGGAAAATAAAAAAAAAAAAAGCATTTGAAGCTACAGGAGAAATTTTCAGAAATGGTTCATTTATTATCCAGCAGAAAAACTTGGGCTGATAAAGAATAACAAATGAAGGTATGATGACAAAGAATGACCAAAAAAACAAGAAAAAGGAAAGCCTAATTCCCAGTTCTCACTACCTTGTGGTATAAAAGCCCCATGTGCTTTAAATGCAACTGTTTTGGCACACTTTTTTGGCAACGATGTTTTCATATGGCATCAATAATTTCATCATATAGAATAAAGCATTCCAAATTAGCCCTAACCTAAATTAGGAATAAATGGAGAGTAAAATAACAGCAACTATTAACAGAGAAGTTTCTGGATTTCTGAACCCAAATACTTCCATTGTTCTGCTTAAGAACACTTTTGAAGAATGGATTAATTTTACACGTAATATGTTTAAAAATTCAGGAATGATTTACTGATGCTCAACCATTGCAAAAGTCATGTCACATAATCAACAGTAATGACTCCAATATCCTGTACTTTATCAGATTCAGAAAGCAACACACTGTATGTGACCCAGTGCACGACAGAATCCCAGTTTTTCCTGCTTTTTTTTCCAAGGTGTAGCAAAAACTTCAGTACAGTTGATGTAAAATGAGGCAAAATATACATTGTCACAACACACATTGATATAATATCCTTCATAAAATTATGTGGCAAATCCATGGAAAGACAAATTGTTGGATGTTAGAATCAAGGAACAGGCTCTGCTGGAGGGGACATTAAAAATCACCTCATTCCCCCCCCTGCCATGGGCAGGGACACCTTTCACTATCCCAGGTTGCTCCAAGCCCTGCCCAGCCTGGCCTTGGACACTTCCAGGGATGGGACAGCCAGAACTTCCCTTGACAAAAAAAAACAAAAAACAAAAAACAAAAAAACAAACCTTTCATTTATAAATCTATTTCTAAATTTATAAACTTTCCTTTATACATTTTTCAGTACTGTGGAATAAAGTAAGAACAGTTTTTGCAGCTCAGTAAACCTCAAACAGACTACTGACATATAAGACAACTTTGGAATGACAAGAAAGAGTATTTTGAAGATTCCTCACCAGCTACAACTTTATTATTTGCTCCCAAATGACTTTGCTTCTATTCCTTCAACCTACTATCCTCTCTAAACAAAGAAAAAGAAACTATATGAAAACTTAATCTTTCTTCCATGAACTGTGAACAAAACAAATAAAGTAATAGTAGAGACAAAGAGGTTTAATCTATATAAAAATAGACCTGACTGGAGCTATTTTGGAGGTGATGTCAGGTTTTGTGGTTTGCTTTTGTTTGTCATTAGATTTAAATTAATTCTTATGTCAAAGCATTATGCTTACATAAATACAAATAATACTTGCATAAATACAAATATATCAACACATACGATGCTTTGAAGTTGTCACTTGTAATTCCAGGGCCTTTCCCCCTGGTAACTAGCACTGTTTTGCATATTCCAAAGTCTTATTTCCTCATCTGATGTCTTATCTTTTTTTCAGATTCGAGCAATCAAACCTTCTAAGTTATCTACATGTAGATGATCTGATGAAACATTACTGTTGGTTTTACATGACATGATCAAAGCAATTACCACACAGAAGTTTGAAAGCTAAAGAGACACAAATTAAAGATGAAAGAAGAAAAAGAAATCAGTTAATTTTTATGAGGGGAAAACAAAACAAAACACAACACCAAAACCAAACCAAACAAAAAAAAAACCCACAAAAAAAGAAAACTACTCTGTTAATTATTATAAGGGCTGAGGTGAACTCCAGGAATTAAAGGAGACAGTTTCATAAAACTATAGAGGTGAGAGGTATAAACGTAATAGGTGGGTTGGAAATGACAGGAAATCATTCACATGGAAAACAGAAGAGATCCCAAAGCTGTGATGTGGATATACAGAGGAGGATAAAGGCCAAGGGTCACAGGCACACATCAAGGAGGTTTAACTTCATGTGCAGGATGCCTGAATTCACTAAGATGAGAAAGAAGAACTTTTTGAACAGTGGTGTTTTAGACACTGCAGCAGGCAAATTCTGTTGGCCACAAAAAAATTGGAAGTATTTCAGTTTGTGATTATTAGGGGAAAAAAATCCACGTAATTCAGTTTGTGATTATTAGAGTGAAAAATCCACGTAAGGGCAGAAGCCCTTGGGGAAATTATGGAAGTTGACATCATTGCAGGTTGTAGATGGATTGTTGTGAAGAATAATGATATAAACTTAAACAGAAAGTTTTGTGGAAGGATATCTAATACACAGCCATTTCATAATAACTCTATTTAAGTGTTTTCTATTGGCAATCAGAGAAAATCCTATTAACTATTAAAAACTAAATCAAAATTGCTGAATTAAATCTGAAAATACTCAATTTTTCATCTTTAAAAAAGCAGTGAGCTGTGTTTTCTCTTATTTTTGCTTTAGAAACAGAAACATGAGAACATTTGAGAAGCTTTTCATTAAACAGAATTCAGTCAATACATGAAGTTTGCAAGGAAGAATATTTTCAGGTATTAAGTAATTCTATCCATGTAATGTCAGTTTTCTTAATATATGAGCTGGCACTTTCTTGGTGAGCAGTTGATATGAATAAGCAGAGAAGTAAGAGAAGAACCAATCTCAGAACCAGAAATACTCACCACAATAGAAAAGCTTCTCATCAGACTTATCCTTACACTGAGCAATGCCATCACAAGTCAGCTGATAATCAATACATTCACCATTTCCACATTCAAACTCTGAGTAAATGTTGCAAGTAGAATTTTTGGCTAAAAATAAAAACACATTAACATGTAATTTTAAAAAGCATTTACAAGTAGTGTAAACGTGAAAAACATTCTAAACAAAAAAATCCAAGTTCAGAGAAAAGAGGGGCATCTAGGAAAACTCAATAATAATAATTATGCTTCTTTCTTTTTTCATCTATAATTACTTCAGCACAAATTAAGGAAGAACCATCTGCAATACGTAAAAATCAAGTCAATATAAATTAAAATAACTTTTTATTTGATTCAAACATGAAGACATATAAAAGAAGTATTGAAAATACAAATTCGGGACAAAGTGAGATCTGATCTTAAATATGATTTTCAGATTCCTTTAAATCTTAATCAAGTATATCACAGCAATTACTTTTTTTGCTCTTTTCCTCCCATTCTAGAAGTTCTAGTTCAGCACCTTAGACTGCTATCTTTAGTAAAAGACGGAAAACCCCCAAAATATATATAATATAATCTGCCCTCAGTTCAAGTCCATCTGGACACCCTTGCAGAGATTGCTTCAAACTCCATCTTGCAGAAACAAAGCCTTGTAATGCCTTTCAAACTATTCCTTTGATGAGAGGTAAGTGCTCAGGGTAGTCATTACCCATATAACCATCCAATCCTCCTTTGAATTTTACTCAAGCTTTGTCTCAAGCATCTTGACTGCCAGTAAGTTATATAGACTAATTACCCTGTGAAACGACAGTTAATTCCTTTTCTCAGCTGGAATCACTAACTTTCAATTTTATTGAGTATCCGTTTCAACCGCGTTATGAGGAAAGAAACTTTTGATCTCACAGCTGAACTATAGTCTGTCTTATTTCCATCCTTACTACTCAACTCCAGTGTTTAATGTCTAAGTCTTTCTTCTTTTTTATTTTTTTTAACTAATACCTCAGAAAAACATTTCCTGCAAACATTCCAAAAATTAATTTAGAAGATAGAATCTTGCACCATGGTCTAAATGAAGATTTAAACACCTCATAGCAATTTTAAGACTTGCAATGTATTAGGAAAATATAAATGTCATATAATTATTTTAAAATAAGTTATCAGGTGCATGAATTTTTCTGCTGAACCTCTTTCACTGCTGAGCACTGCCTTAACAACACAAAGAAATAGGTGAGAAAAACTGCTTTAATTAAAGTTCAACTTCAGCAAATTGATGCAATGGATGCGTGAGACACTTCTATCTACCTCTGCAGTAATTCTGATAGATATGTAAAAAATGTAACCATTAATAAGAAAGCAATATCCCAACCATAATAATGGTTTAAGAGGAGTATTAATATTTTTTAACCCCCTCAAAAGGCTGGTATGTGCTGAATTGCTAGATCAATTCTTACAGTATATATAAGAAATAAAATGAATGGTTTGGGCCAACTGTCCTATGATAGGCAACTGTGACAGCACAGAAAAGCCCCGTGGCAGCCACTCTTACTTACTCACACATCTGTTCTCCTCTACCAGGACTCGGTCCCCTCTGCACGAGCAGTTCACTCGCCCGTCCGGCGTCAGCAGGCACAGATCGTGGCAGCCTCCGTTCATCTGTGCACAGGGAGATAACTCACCTGAAAAACAAACAGGGAAAGATGAACTCGGTTTTATTAAATTTGCTTCAATGGCCAATGTCTTTGAGGGAGCAAAGATCACCATATCTCAGATTTATGGGTAATTGATTCCGGTTTTATCAGTTGGATGAAAATGTCAGCCTGCCTCACATGCTGGCATACTAAAGATAAACAAAGCTACCTAGAAAATAATCACTTTAAAAACCTACAACATACAAAACTGCTGAAATCTGACAGGAAAATGTTTGACTTCTTCCACTGAGCACAACATCCACAGCAGAAAATGGTCATTCAATATTTATTTGCTGGGAAAAAGATTACAGCCCATCTTAAGTTGACAGTTACCGCAACAAGAGCTTATGAAACGCCATGAAACGTCTTAAGTTGGTTAAAATTTAAAAAAAAAAAAAAAGAAAATAATGATATTGGAATTCAGAAAACAGTGGCTCTTGCTTTTTTACTTACAGCTGTTGGTGTCATTGGCAACAGCAATAATTCCCATGGGCTGGTGTGGGATGTCGGAACGGAGAACTTTGGTGTCTCCCCCAGTGTATTTGCTGGAGCGCAGGATCGCTCTCCTCACCCCATCTGACCAGAAGATGTACTCGTCATACACAGCCAGGCTGAGGAAGGTGCCTGGGCCAGACTTGACAATCACCTAAAAGACACATGAGAAGCATGAGAACAATTATTGTCACTGAATAGGGATTTTTTAAAGTGCAAACAGTGACTCACAACACTTTATAGTTTTAGACAAAACACTTAGTACTTCTATCCTTACAGCACATGGAGAAATGGGATAACAGCACTTAAAATGTGTTAAAAGGATGCTACAAGCATCCAAATTTCAGAAAAACAGTCATCTGTTCCTTAATTTAAAAAAATCACAGTTTATCTAAATGTGCCTGTAAAAATACCTACTCAACACACTACCTGCTTAATAGCTTGAACAGAAAAGAGAACAAGAGGTTCTTTCAGCATGGTTGAAAGTCTAAAAATTTACAGTTTTTATGAATCAAAGTGAGAAAAATGTTTCAGAACTGAAGAGCACTCACCATCTGACCATACCAGAAACTTCAACCCAGGAAAATAAATGTTTTGTGTTTTTTTAATTTAAATAACCCCAACCCTCACCAGATTAATAATCAGTTTAAAACCTAGACAAAAAATATGAATTGTAGTTCACTATGTAGCAAGGTTTGAAAGAAAACTGGAGAAATGCAATGACTGTCTCCTCCTTCTCCTCAGAGCCTTCTTAGCAAAGGGAAAAAAAACTGAAAAGAAACGAACTCAAAAGAAACTGAACTGAATTAAAAAGAAATTATATTTTCTAA